>RJWT010005998.1:7685-30017 GCA_004365215.1 Cuniculus paca | reverse complement strand
ACCAGATAGAATGTTGCGATTGTTCCCCACATTCTAGGAAAAGATAATCTATTTTCTGATGAATGAAAATTCACTGAACAATGGCTTCTCCTTTCCTTTTACTTAATTTACTCAGGGAAATTTAGAAATGCAGTGGACAAGCCCTTTAGTCCAGAGTTCCCCCAAATAGATTCCTCATTAAATAATAATTGTCATAATTGTTTGCAATTGGTAAACAAAATTGCAAGTGAATGCACAAGTGATACATTTTCCTAAGTATATTTCATAGGTATGATGGTTGTGTATAGCAACAAAAATAGGTCGGATTTGTTTTTCTCACATATTCATATATCCATTCACAGTACTGTAAAATTCCATTTTAGAAATTGTCTCAGAGGAACAGTGGGAAAGAAGGGTGTAAAGTGAGATTACCATGGGGTGGACTTTTCTAGAAGTGACAACTTGTGAGATTTAACCTGGAATGTATTTTAATTACATTTTTAATGTGTAAACAAAATTAAAAAATATTTTATCTAATCATTTGTATCATGGTATTAAATCACAAAGACAAGAAAAAATAATCATTAAAAAATAGAAAACACAGTAATCTGAAATAATTCACTTATTTTGTCTATGTTAGTAAATAATGTAAGTTACTAAATATATTTTAAGAATATGTGTTCAGGCAAAATGGAAACATTATAGCAAATTTTAAAAATGTACTATGCAAAGCAAGCACAGCGGTGAATGCCTGCAGTCCCAGGACTCTGGGTGGCTGAGGCAAGAAAAATCACAAGTTGAAGCCCAGCGTAGACAACTCAGTGATCTAGCTAAATACTGTCTCAAAATAACAATGAAAAGCATGAACTAAACAAAACAAATTTAAAAATCTGGCTAAGGCTGCAGCTCAGTGTGAAGACTCTGGGTTCAAATCCACAATACCCTCAAGTTCCAAAGAAAGTTATAGCACTAATTGATCTATTTTAGTCATGAAAAGCCTATTGAGAAAAATATAAATAAAACTGACATGAATGTCAGATTTCTGTCAGAACATTACATTGTATCTTTATTTCCCATGCTAAGATGACTTACCAGTAATACATAATTTGATCAATTCTATTTTACCTGTTTCATTTTTTTTTATTTTTATAAAAACCTGTTACTGAGGTACTAAGAGTCAAATGGCTACTTCGGGTTAGCCTGAGTTAGGGTGAGAAGAAACAACAAGAGAAACAAGTAGCAACTTTCTGGAAACCAAACATTTCTAACTTTTCTTCTCTGGTCAGCCATCCATTTGTTTATAACACAAGTTAATGTAATTTTGTACAACATACTTTTAAAAATTGATGCTATAAACCTAGGTCTGACAATGTGATCATTTATTGTCTACTCATCAGCTACACGGAATGAAATGCAGCACAAATCCATACTCAGATCACCAAGTATCCCCTTCCACTGGAAATTTTTATCAATATCACAGATTCACAAGAGAATTTTAAATAAAATGTGTGAACAAATCTTTTTTTTTTCTGTACCAGGTATTGAACAAATCTTGAGTACATTCAATCCACTAAGAGTCTCTTAATAACATGATAGAAGACAGTATTCATTTCACTGAGTAAAAATGTACTGTAGATCTACTTACATGCCATATTTGCAGTTATGAGAAAATGACACCATGATAAATCAAACAAATATAGTTCCTGAGTTTTTTGTGTAGTTGATGAAGCAGTTATTTCTCAAGAATTCAGCAAATAAATGGAAAATTAAAACAATCACGTGCTGAAAGCAGAAATACGTGGTGCCAAATGTCTGTTTTAAGAGATTTTGGCCTGAAGATCAAGGAAGGTTTGTTGAAAAAAGGAAATATCATTTGATTTTTAAATAGAGAAACTGACTAAAGTAAAGAGTAACTTGTGAAAATATAGTTAGTGGAAGAAGCCCAACAACTAAATGAGAATCAAAGAAGGAAAATGTGATTGACATGGAAAGTTTTGTTCATGGTGCTATTGCTTTTAAGTTACAAACTCTATGAGAAAATGGTACACAGCTTTTTCTTCCTTTTACTACATTATCAAGGCTTGCACCACCATCATTGTCATCATAATCAATATCTTTTCACATTGCTGAAACTCAACTTTTTCTCCTTTCTGTTCCTTTTACTTCAAGATTCCTACATATAAACAAAGTTTTGAATTTTTTCTCACTGAGACATAAAATCACAAAATCAGTATTAGAGTTTCCTTTGTATCATCTTCAGTGGTCAGCACAACACCCTAATCTAGGAGATACTTCATACGTAAACTCAGATTTAAGAAGTGCTGAATATGGAGTTGTTAATTTTCCTCCCCACACCTTAGTATTGATGCATGGATATGTCTGTGACTAATTCAAACAATGTTTGTTTCTCTCCTCTTTGGCTAAAAAGAACACATTGTCATAATTTACATAACAATCGATATCAAAGTCATCATAGGGTAAGTTCTGCATAATAAAATTATTTACCACCTTTCATTCAGAAAGCATGATTTGTGCATTTTGTTCACTTACAATCTCTCTTCAATAGAAATTTTACTCTGATTTTAGGTGATCATCTATGCAAATCTATTTTTGACCAATACATACAGAACTGCTTCATTTGGAAATATATATATATATATATATAAAATCAGTGGATAAAATAAGGAAAAGTTTGTCTTCAAAACTAATGATCAATGTTACGTGTCAACAAGGTCAGGCTGTGATCCATAGTTATTCAATTAAACCCTAATTTAGAAGTTCCTCTGGAGGTGTTTTTCTAGGTATGACTACACTCAGCAGTCAGATAAATTTTAGTAATGAAATTATCCTCAAAAGTCTGGACAAGACTGATTCAATGAGTTAAAAGGTGTTAAAGACCAAACCGACATATCCTTGAGGAAGAAGTTTAGTCCATGACTGCAGGCTCAGGCCCTGCTTGACAGTCTTCAGTCTGCCCTTCATAATAGCCTGTCCCAGAGCCTCAGATGTGCCTAGCCAGTCTCCAGGAAGTCATAAGCAAAACTTTGCAATAAATCTCTCTCTTTCTCTGTACCTCACACACACATAGACTTTTTTTTTTTACAAAAGATGTTCTCGCATACTTAAAAATGAGTAAAAACAGAAGAATCTATAAAACAAAGACTTAACTTTATGAATATGAATAAAACTCAAAATCACAGTTTACTGTGTACATTAACACAGCTTTCCTATTCCATTGTGTTCAATGACATAACTTTACTATTTCAAGAAAATTTTAACAAGAAAATAAAGGTAGTAAATATTATTGTTCATTTCAGGAAGTTCCTAAAAGTTGTATCAGTTCTTCAGTCAAAAAAAAAAAATCAGATGATTATATTTCAAAAGCATTTGAGTTACATCTTCTCATAATCTTTTTACATATTCACCAATGCAAAACTATTATGTATTATTCCTTACTCAACTATAACCAACTCATCAGTTGAAGGCTCATCAGTTGAAGTTTTAAGTCAGACATTAAACTTTCAATTATTCTTCGGATTTTGTCGTTACCTTTCTGAAATACTAAGACTCAGCTAAGTTATTGCTTTTGCTTGCCACTATAAACAAAGAGCTCAGCTTTACCAAACCAACAGTTTGGGTAATATATTGAAGAGTCTACATTCAACATGGAAAATAGAAGATAATAACATTCATTCACTATAGAAAAATGAACATTAACATGATTTTATTAAATTTAATTTGAATTTTTGTGGTACTTGGAATTGAACTCAAGGCCTTTATATTAAGCTACATCTTCAGTCTTTGTTTGCTTATTTGCTTATTATTATAATTATTATTATTATTATTTAGACTCAGGGTCTCAGTCACTAAGAAGCCTAGTTTGGGTTCAGATTTATGATCTTCCTCTAGTAGTGTCCCAGTGTGCTAGGATTATAGGGATCCACTACTATGCCCACTTAGAATGTTTTTATTAAATGTGCAGCACATTTTACTAATATAGTCAAAGTCTCTCTGATAAAATGAAAGTTTTCTTTCACATGTTCCTACTGCCTCTTCTCAGAGAAAGAAAGTAACATAGATGATTTTGATTTTTTTATTTAATGTTATAAATAGGTACATCCATATGCAACACCTACTAATGTTTCATGTTTCATTTTGAAATTACACAAATAGTATCAAACTATATGATTTCACTGTTCACTTTCCCCAATGCTTTGAGATAAACATGCTGTATTCATTCACTATCTTTTAATGGAGATTTAGGATCTTTCCTAAATTTTTAACAGCAAATTAACTTCTTTGCACTTGTTTCTTGGAGCACATAAAAAGAATTCTCAAGAATGTATAGGCATGAAATTGCTGCAACATATATTTCATATGAACTTTATACCTCTATGTAACCCCCTAAGATGTAGAATTAATATCTCTGCTTTATATATGATTAAATAGAGCCCTAGAAAATGTAAGAGAATTATTAAAGTCAGAGTTAATAAATATCAAAGCAAGAATTCAAATCCAGATTTGTGTGACTCTCCAAAGAATTTGCCCCCAACTCTGTTGTCTCTCAAACACAGTATAAGGTGGGTTTGCATGAATATGAAAATGAAGTTGTCCCTGGTTTCTAGGTGCCTAAAGTTGCTTTTTCCCTCTTCTATTTAGAACCTGAACAATTTAATTGACTTAGTTTTACAATTAAGTATGAAAAAATGTTTATCAAAGAAAACAATCGTGACTGTCTTAGTCACTGTTTCACCACTGAGACACAATAGCCATTACTTACAGCTTAAAAGAGGAGAGGTTTATTTTGGCCTACATTACAGTCCACGGTTGGCTAGCTCCAATGCAGGATGACATGGCGGAGGAGGACAAGGGACGAAAAGCTGCTTTTATCATGTCAGCTAGGGAGTAGAAAGTCAAGGGAGAAGTAGGGGAGGCAGATACACCCTCCCAGTTCATGCTCTCTCTTCCAAACAGGCCCCACTTCCTGAAGGCACATTTGTCTATAAGCTCATCAGTGGACTAAGCCACTATGTGTGCAGTGCCCCTATGATTCAGCTACCTCACAAAAGCCCTGCCTGTGGGCACATCATGCTTTGAGAGGATATCTATGTATGAACTCCAACAGTGACCCATCAGGACAGAACCTTTGCTCTGGGTACAGAGTTGAGAAACAACAGAGGCAGGTGGGGCCTGTTGGGACACCCCTGTTACCTCAGCATTCTAGGAGCTGAGGCGGGAGGATTGAAAGTCTGCAATTTAGGAACTTCACAACACCCTGTCTCAATATAAAAAAATACTGAAATGGTGGGGAAAGTTGTTCACTGTGAAGACCATGAGTTCAATCTCCAATTCCAATAAAACTGACATAATCAAACTAAACTAAACTAAACTAAAACTAAAACTAAACTAAATTTCTTGATGTACTCCTCAGTGGATCTAAATTTATTAAGGACTTTTAAGGAAGATTTATGTGTGACACAATACAATCGGTTGGGTGTTTGCCACAGAGCACCCAGATTTGGTAAACATTAAAATGTAAGATAATTTGTTACCTTTCTATATGGACAACACAGTTTCCCATTCTGAAGTCGGAATAATACTGACCTTATCACTTGATTAATAAAACTAGTTAGCTAAAGCAAAGCAGGTTAATAGAAGACACTTGTAAGTAATATCCACTTGTAACTTTATTTTAAGAGGTCCTTCTAAATTACCTTAGCTGGACTACAACTTGAAAAACACCTGCATGGCCTCCCAGTAGATGAAACTGTAGGCTTATGCCATCAAGTCTGGCTTTGTCAAACATATGAAGAACAGCAAGAGAAAGGCAAGATTCAGTTGTCCTTTAGTGGTTTGCTAGTGGGCTCTGAGAGTATAATTAATATGCCTCAAACTTGTTTATCTCTTAGGACTTACAACAACATAACATAGAGTTAAATCCTCTTATTTGCATAAAAATTTGGAATTGTCCATGTGGTTACATATATTTCCTCATCAGATATGTATGAAATCTATTTAGTTTATTCTTCACTGAACTAACTTATAGTCAACACTAGACAATTCAAATTCTAATCTATTGGATCTATTGTATAAAGTATCGCTACTACTGATAAGTTCTATTATTAAGGATCAGATGTTTTTTCCCCATGAGATTTTTTTCATTTAATTCTCATAAGAATTTTATAAAAAAGATTTTTTTCTTGATTGTATAGATGAAAGAACAAACACTGTCAGCTAACAGTTGTTTAAAATTACAGTATTAAAGTTAGTTAAGGTGAACTAAAACACTTCAGATTCCTGTGGCCCCTAACAAAAACTAAGAGGAAAGTAGTGACACAGTCATGAGATAGTCAGAGATGAACATATGGATGGAGATGGGCAGATTCCTAGGCTCTTAGTTTACTACTTACTCTAAATGAGAATTGTATATTCTTCTAGGAATCAGGGACTTAAAACCCATTTTTGCCAAAACCGTTACTCTGCATTTGGGCCTACAGATGCCCATTATCTAACTAGTAGAACACTACTTCACATCATTTTGTAGCCTTTGTTACTACAAAACATTAGATCGGACCCCTCTCAGTTCTGCATATGTTCATCATTCAGGACTTGTCTGTCTAAAAGTTGGCAAAACGAGGTTGATTAGCCATGAATTCACATAATGACAACCCTCTCAAGATCAAAGACACTAAGACAAGAGATTTCCGTGGACATTCAGCTATTCCCAGAAGTCTCCAGCCATTGTTCTAAACCGCTAATCAGCTGGATTCAAGTAGGACTGAAACCACCAAAAAGAGAGACAATCATTTCATATATCAGAACTTTACTTGACTTCCAAATCTGTAACGCCAGGACTGTGGTCATGATCTCCAGCACTCCAGTCCACCAGCTCGCTAACCCTTCAAAGCTGGCTCTTGCCTTGGTTAAGTGAGTCAGTTTTATGACTTTCATCAAAGTGTTCCCTCCACAGCTGCACAAGTTCTTCCTTATTTTTCCTACTCTTCTTTGGTAAGGGCTGACATGATTTTGTCAGTGGCTGAAGCTCCATTTTACCTTTACAATTGTCTGTTACTTTCTACATAAAGCTTTCCCTATATATTTACCCTTCATAAAGGAAAAGTCCTGAACTAGCTGACCATGAATATAGGCTGCATTACATCTTCCATAGAGGCAAAGGATTCACTGAAACTGATCCATTTCTCATTTTATTACTAACGTATAATGTTTTCTTTCAGGCTTTCGATCAAAGTATATTGTGCAAGTGTAGACTTGTCACATTAAAACCTGCAGTGGTTAAATATCAAAAATAAAATACTTACCAACTGGTTCCTTCTGATTCTGAAAAAGAATCTTGCTATTACTCCCATCCATATTTGCCATGTTAATTGTATTTCCATCTGTCCAATAGAGTTTCCTTAATTTAAAAGAGAAATAGATTAAAAATATTAGATGTAGACTTACTTGCTAAGTAGGAAGATAATAAAGAACAAAGAAAACATCAAAATATATTATTGACCTGGGATTAATTCCTTTCAGAAAAAGCTTAAAACTATCAAGCCATTTGCTGACCATATCTTACATGTTTGCCTAGGAAGAAAGCACTACTCTTTCTTTTTTCTGGCGCTAAAGGAAAATTATCTCAACCTATTTCTCCTTTGACATTCAAAACTGAATACTTAACAATGACTACAGTAAATTACTTTCATTTTAGGTAATTCATCGTGATTGATTCCTTTTGGCCAAGAAGAAATCAGACATGAGACAAGAACAAACTCATTTCATCTATTCCAAGTAAAAGAAATAGGAAGAATTTCTTTTCACCCTGTAAAAGCTTCCTCAGAGGTACATGAAGACTGCTTAGAAGATTGGAGAAGTGAGATGTAATCTACTTATCAATGCCATACTATCAACATGAAGCAAGTATGTTATTAATAACTGTCATGTGAAGTGAAACCAATGATTTTTCCACGTCTCTTTTTTTTTTCTGAACTGTCATTCCTCATAACAAATTAATAAGATCTTATAAAATACATAATAATCATGCTTTGTGAGGATACAAATTTCTAATCAGAAGTATCTTGAAAATTTCCATATTTATATTTGATTTATTTACTCAATGAGTATTTGACTTCTAAACTAAACAATGCTTTTATATACAGTCAGTGTAAAAGTGTGAAATTGTGAAAAAAAAAACTTAAAAAAAATAATCATACTTTACCCCCTGACTGGGTGAGCTGCTAGACATTGTGGTTTATCGATTCCATGGATAATTGAGGTTTTCAAAGAGCCGTCTAACCGTGCCACATTAATTTGGGTTTCATCAAATTCAGAACTAATCCAGTATAAGTTACGGGAGACCCAGTCCACTGCTAGCCCTCGGATACTCTGAATATCTGTAAAACAGAAAGAAGGAAAATTAAAAGCAAATGAAGTTTCTCATTCTCTTGTCTCTTCAAATAAGTTATTTTCTGTCTAAGTGAAAATTTAATTTATACTTTAATTTGTTAGCTAAAATTGTACAAGATTGTAATCTCATTCCCCTAGCAATTCTTCTCAAAGCATGAATGATCATTAATGTCTTTCTGCTGAGGAATTTGAAAACCTGAAGCAAAAATTAGCATTGAAGTCACACTAACTTCCAAGGATTCACTAGTAAGCACTCAGGAACAGACACAGGCCAAAGTCTAATGGGCAAGATGACCAATATTTAAATCAAAATAATACCTACTCCAGTTGGTAGAATATTCTAGCTAGAAGAAAATACTTTTCAATCATCCACAAATGGGTTTTTTATATTTTAAGTACCAAGTGTTTACTGAAATGAAATAAAATAATTCAATTTTCAAAAAAATCATCAGAGTTGAAAATCTTTCAAAATACAGATAATTAACAAGAATTGAATGAAATATGTATGAGAAATGAAACTAAAATTGTTTTAATTTTTTCTCTAACCTGGATTTGCAAAAATTACCAAATCTAATTAAGTTGGATAGAGTACAGACAATATGAATATTAAACTCTTGTTCTTTGATTATTCAATTAGACATCTTTAAAAACAATGATGGGACTGAGTTTTAAATGTAATTGCACATTTTAACTAAAGAAAAAAAGTAAAACTAAAGATAGCAAGAAATGAAGACTGAGTCTCAAAGAAATAGCTGCAGCCCCATATTAAAGCAGCACTATTCACAAGTCAAATTTAGAGGCACTGCAAGTGTCAATGGATGGATTAATAGATAAACAAAGTGGGATAAACACACAATGAACCATGATTCAACTTTAAAAAAGAAGAAAATTCTAAGAAATATACAACTGAAGGAATCCTGAGGACATTATAGTAAGTGAAATATTACAATCACAACAAAAAATAAATATATCAGTCTTGAAATAAATATACCAGACTCAATTAAATATACCAGTCTCAATTAATTTATGTGAGGTACCTAGAGTAGTTAAGTTCACAGGGATAGAAAGTAGTAGCTGTTTAGTTTAGGAATAGGCTAGCAAGAAACAGAGACCAGAGTGAAGTTGGTTGGAACCTGACTAAAAGGAATTAAAATAACATTAGGCAGTAGGACACTGAATAGGAAACGAGTTTCTCAGGCAAAGTGGAATGTGACTCCTCTTTATATTCAGTCTAGTTTGGAGAAACTTAAAAATGTAAAATAACCAGTCTTCTTTTAAAAATCTGGTTTCCATTTAAACTCTGCATACTGAGTAACTGGATTAGAGCACCTGAGTTCCATTTGAAACCCACAAAGTCACCAGTGATATGTGACCATTACATAACTGAGAAAACTCTCATACTCTGCTTATCCATAAAATTTTCTAAATGTGGGGTTCATGTGACAACCTCTTGGGAGTCCTGTCAATTGAGAGCTTTTTTTATTTCCCTCTTGCTTCTTCCTTTTTGCCCTCCTTTTTGTCCATGATTTCATTCTTTGACTAAGTAAGGCAATGGCCCAGTCTTACTTGATTTGGACAAGAGTTAGCCTGTTTAGTTCCAGGGAATGGTAGAAGGGGAAAATTGGGAGATGGTTTTAACAGGTGTCATTTCAGCTTTGCAAGATGAAGATTTCCCGAGATTGGTTATATAATGTGAATGTGCTCAACACTACTGACCTGTGCAATTAAAACCGGTTAAGATAGTGTTACCGGCAACTGAGTTAGATAGAAATATTACAGGCAGTTAGGCAGGGCTAGGTCCTCAAAAGAACCAGTGCAGAAGATCAGATACCTTGCAATTGTGGAGGAGACTGATACCTCTCACTGTGGCCAGGCCTCAAGAGACAAAAGATCAAACAAAGTCACCCACATCCTAAGGACTGATATTCTAAATACGTCTCTATCACCCTAAGAAAGCCAGAAGTCACCATCCCAACCCTTTACAGGAAGAGTCACTGCTCTTTAAGCATGCCTGCTTGCTACATGACTGGCTTCCCCATTTGTCCCCGATTTTACCTGATTAATCTTATTGGTTAACCATAGTTCTGTCTTACCTTATGTCCGCCTTGAGAGTTTCCATTTCTCCCCACCTTGGACCCATCTCACCTGGTGGTTTTACTCTTATTATAAAACTCCCAAGAAAAGCCAGTCTTTGGCAACCCACTCGGGACCCCTTCTGTCTCTCTCCCAGATAGAAGCTTTCTTTCTCTTTTTAATATATTCTGCTCTTAACTTCCATTGTTCCTAAAATTCATTCTTCAATTTTAGAGAACATGAATTCATACTGGGACATCTAGTAGGTTGGGAGCTTGATTCCCCTATATCAATAGTACATATTGTATTATAGAAACTTTATTACAATTTTGAAAAAATAGTTTTCGAAAATAAATGTTCAATAAATATATTTGCAGATTAAGTCTGAAATTATCACTGAGAGGGTCACATTACTGTAACAGAATGTTCAAAGATATGCTTTAGAAAAGAAAATGATAACAGAAAAAGACCTTAGGTAAAAGAGGAAAGGAAGTAGGAATACAAATTGGCTAACATTTACAGAATACTAATGAAAAAGGGCTGGTTGTCAGTTTTTTGTCTGTAAAATTGGTATTTTTTTCTGTATTACTTGTTTTTCTTTCCTCTCTCTTTCTCTCTGGCTCACTTGCTTGCTTGCTTGCTTGCTTGCTTTCTTTCCATGAAATGACACCAGTGCTTTCAGGCTGGGCACAAAGTAAATTTCCTAAAATCAGACCTGCCTTTAAAGGAGTACTGCAACTCTCATATTTTCTAAGGGCAGTTGTGATTATGGTCCATTAAAATTCAAACGAGTTGGGTTTCTAGGCAATTATTTCTCTGTCTTGGTAGTGTAATTTAAAAAGTAATTTGATAGGTTTTTGAAAAGCTTTCTGGAAGAAAATTTATAAATATAGTAAGTATTCCATTTGACATTATACAGTAAACTGTAAAAACATATAATTTATATATACTTGTGAAGGCTACTATACACAACATGTAGTATACAGTTAAATATGTCCATTAACAATTCATCATAAAAATTATACATCATATAACTACACGGGAGCCTTCTGCACCACACTCATCAATTTAATTGCTTCTCAACTCTGAGTAATCTACTGTTTATTGTTTTATTGATATTTTGGTTTTTTTCAGTTTTATTATATATGTGTGTGTCTCAAATTTAGTTTTCCCTAGAGTACAGAAGGGCAAAATTTTAATTTTGACAAATTTCTACATCTCTCCATATCATAAAAATATAATTTATTCATGCTAGAGATATTACTTATTATTGATGTAGGAAAATGACTGAAGCAATCTCCTTCCATTTTTATTTGAATCGATATTACCATCTTTCCAAATATCTGGCAAAAATTACCTCTGGGTCATGAGGTTCAATATTCATGTCTTCTGTTTCCTCAGTGTTTATCACCTCCTTTGTATCTCTTAATTTTCTAGTCTAATATTTTATCATATTTAGAATACTTTTCCTTATTGTTTAACTGTATCATTGTCTATAATTTCCTATTTTACTGGCTTTATCTTTGAAAGTGTTTGAGCCATCTGTAGCCATTTAAAAGTTATTGATAACTTTCTATTCCCTAGAGGGAAAGACCAACAAAACCCCCAAAACAGCTCAACATATTAACCTTCTAATTTAATCTTCTGCAAGGTCTAGCTACACTTTACTATTTGAACTTCTTTAAATTCAAAATTCTAAATCATTGTACCTACAGATTTCTCCACCAGATTGATCTCACCACCTTTTCTCTTCCAAGGGCTCATTTGATTATTGCCTGTTCAGTGAGCAATTTAACAATTTTTTTCTAATTTCTTGAGAATAGGTTTATACGCTTGTTAAATTGCATATGTTTTTTAACCTTATTTTTAATCAGTTCTTAATATTTCATGCTTTACTAGTTATGAAGTTCTATGAGATTAGGAACTACCTGCACTATTTATCTTTAAATACACTTTCCCTCCCTTTTCCTTACTTTCTTCTTTCTCTCACAAATTATTGATATTTTCCCACTAAAAAAACTTTCTGGGTAAAAATAAAAATTGAAATTCCAATTCAGAAATAGGCAAAATAATAGATATCTCATATCTAAACTTTCTACTTTAATCCAAAGTCTGTTTCCATAACTGGATCTCACTGTTATTACTAACTTTTCATTTCTATCTCTCTGGAGTTTTCAGAATTGTTTTCATTTTCTAAGCAGTGTTATTATTGGATACAATAAAATATGGCTACTTTCAGCACAGAGGGAATGAATTCTTAAATCTCACTGACAAAATAATTGTTGGCAGAAATGAGCAACATTTCAAGTCAAACAAATATCGACTCCCAAATAGGTGAAATTAAATCCAAATTATTATTTTAAAAAATAGCATTTTGAGTAATAGCAATATGATAAAAAGATCTGGGGTTAAAATTATCTGTATCTTTGTAGTTGAAATAAAGCAAGTACTGATATGATAATTATGATATGATAATTATGTACAACAGAATGTTCTTTATAGAAATAAATAGATACGCATGTAAAGTTTTATCTTGTTTTTACACACTTTAGCTTTCTAAAATTGTTAACTAAACCTAACAATCCAGTTCATCCTGATAGTAAATTACTATATTATTAAAAAGATACTTTCCTCAAGCAACTGTACTTGCCAAGAGTGGTCTTTAGTTTTCTAAAGTTAACAATATATATTTCACCTTACCATAAACACATGAAGAGTTCTTTTTCAGTAAGAAAGAGAATCCATTGGTAGTGGCCTGGTAATCATAAAGCTACCAACACATTTTCTTCATAATTCAGAAAAAAATAAAACAATAAAAATCCTTGGAAACTAGAAGAAATACTTGTGTGTGTTTCCCTAGGACACTACTAGGTAATCTTGGCAGAGATAGTTGAGTATGTATTATGAAAATGCTAAAGGGAATATCATGCACCATCCATGTTGTTATAGGTAAATCTCTTTTCTCCAAATTTCTGAGGTTCTCTATTTGTAAAAGAAAGACATACAAAGGAAAAAAAGAGAACAAAATTTTATTCCCAAGTGCTGAATCCAAATTTGGATGTAAGCAAAGCTCTGCTATACTGGAATGGCAAACCTAAATAAAATCTTTTGTCATCTAAAAAAGTAGATACTAACCTTATCTCAAAGCACTTTGTAAGGAATAAATGATAGGTAAAGCAAAGTAAGGAAACTATAGATAAAAATGTAAAAGTTTAAATGTATTACTCCAGAGTAATGTTAAGAATTTTAAGATATATTGTCTTTTTCTTCCTTACTGTGTTAATGACCAGCAGTGCTTTAGAATATTGTGGGACAATCTATTATGTAATAGAGCATAATTCTGGGCAGTATATGAATACTCAAGAATAGCAATTGAACTTCTGGAACTCTTTTAAAAGACAAACCAGGGCTGATGTAATTAACCCCTAGCGACTTGGGATAATACAGCAAGCCCTTTTATTATAGGTAATGGGACCACAAAATCTCTAAAAATATGGTCTTGAAGGCAAATTGCTGTCTATCATTTCTATACTTTGACTTTGAGTATGGCTGTAGCTTCTGTGAGTTTA
The DNA here is from genome assembly GCA_004365215.1 of Cuniculus paca. Lineage (NCBI taxonomy): Eukaryota > Metazoa > Chordata > Mammalia > Rodentia > Cuniculidae > Cuniculus > Cuniculus paca. The sequence continues at coordinate 15,990 of RJWT010005998.1, read as the reverse complement.
AGATTTCTCATCAGTGGAACAGAAACAATTTGTTCTTTATAATATATTTGCAAAGATTAGATGAGGTAATTATAATATTAAATTTATGACAATTTACCCATCATTTCAAATCAAGAGTTACAAAAATAAGTAATTGAATATTTGGGCCATCCTGTGACTAAAGTAGAAGAATTAACTGCCACAAAAGAGTAGAAATCTCAGTCAACTATAAAGAATGTTGCCATTTACTTAGAATAAATTTAATGATTTTTGTGAAAGAGAAAATAATATATGTGTGTATGTATTTATGCATGTGTGTGTTTGTGTGTCTATACAGCATATAGTTGTGAAATTATACAATGAATATATCTATAGTCATACATTCATATTTTCCTTATATTATGTTGTACTTATTCCAAACCACTTGAAATAAGTAACTGCTTTGGACAATATAAATTAAGAATAGTTTAATATTTTAGGATATTAAGGATGGTGAAGCAGGCAAACAATTTTTAGATTCATTCAGGAAGTTTGAGTACATCTGTGTTTTCTTCAGAAAATGGTCTACTTGACAAGAAAATAGTGGGAAGTGGTAAAGGCAGTAGATTTACATGGGGTCCAATTTTTTAATATTATTTCATAGTAATCTTAGACTTGTTAAGATCAGCAAGTAAGTCTTTCAAGAAAAGATCCAGTAGAGGAAGAACAGTTAAATGAGAAAATACAGGGGTCAACAGTGCAACAGTGCAAGAAGTAAGAGTACAGTCCAGAATCATTCACAGGGAATCTAAATTATGAAAAGATAAAATAAAGTCCAATTACTAGTGAGATCTGAGATTCTTTAATGAGCTTAAAAACTGAACTGTCAAAAGGTCATCTCAAGGTTTGCTGCTAATAGAAAGTTACATGAGATTTTAACAATAGTACTTCATAGAATTAAAAATAGTAAAGAATGGCAGCAAAATATAGCTTCTCCAGGAACTGAAATTAAGACACCTGGAAAACAGCAAATTGGTGAAGAAAATAAAAGATGTAGAACTCTGTGAATTATGAGGGAGCTGAAAGCAAAGCAAGAAACTATAGAGAATAGAAATTGAGCACAGTGCAGAAAAAAGAATAAAGCAGTGTGGAATACTAACCCTGAGTCCCAGGAAGGAGGACCTGCCTCTGCTAGTACAAGGTAATCCAAAGAGCATCAGAAGCTCCAGGAAAAAACAATGGAATAGGCCAGCAGTCATAGCCCCAAGAAAAGGTTATCATTAATTTAAATTTCAGAAAATATGTGCTGTTCAACTGTGAAGGCAATTGCTTGTACATGGCAGGCAACAGTTGAAAAAGAAATCCAGTGTAACACTTCCATATTAGAGAGTGTTTAATCAGGAGCCATTTTGGGAATAGGTTAATTGCTTAAGATTGAGCTATAGGACAACAATAGCATGAGTACACTTCAGGATTTCTGAGGTCATCTTTCTACAGTGACTGAGAGGGAGATGTCCACAAGAGACAGTCACAGAGAGAGCAAGGGCTAGACAAAGACCCCTGAAAAGTTTAAGCTTTGGCTGGGAGGGACAAATTGTGTGTGGTATTTTGGAAAGGGCTGGGTCTGAAAGTCCTAGCATTGAATCCATTGCACTACTTGAGCTCCACTCACCCAACAAACACACACACTCCTTCACACCACTGCCTGCTTCCAGCACAGAACTCAGGTGTCTGCTTGCTTTCTCCATCTGCCACTGTGATGCAACTTGGCTTGGATGATTGCCACAGACTACAGTGTATGAACTGAGGAATCACTGTGTCAGGATGTGGGGGATACCTCACAAACCCACAGACCATAAAATTAGGTATGCAGTGTCTGGGGTTGACCAGATAAGCATGAGCCTGTAATCTTTGGGAGTACAGCCATAGGGAAAATATCATTGACCAACAATGCCCAGGAGAAAAGGCAAAGCAAGATTCATCATTCACACACAAAAGCCTGAGTACAGAAAAAGTAGAATTTGTTAGGACTTACTATACCCACTCTTATATTTAGTAGATTCTAGTATCACAAACCCTGGAAAGAAATCTCTCTTTCAAAAACATAGAGGGGTTTTTTGGTAGACATTTCTGTCTTTTTTTTTTATGGAGGGCTTTTTTCTTCTTCTTCCTCTTCCTCTTCCTTTTCCTCTTCTTCTTCTTTGTCTTCTTTTTGTTCTTTTTCTTTCTTTCTTTTCATGTTTTTTTTAGTTCCTTGTTTATTCTTTTCCGTTACCTTATCTTATTCTATTATTTTTTGCTGCTTAATAGGATCCTTTATCTCATTTTCTCTCTTCCCTCATTTTCTTTTTCATTTTCAAATTTTACTTCACTTTTTCCATCTCAATCCTCTCATTTTTACTATGATTACTACCAAACTTTATTAATCTCTGGATACTTAGTTGACTATGCTATTACTGTTGAATTGTTTTGTGTTGTGTGTGGTGCCATTCTTGATGAATTTAGCAAACATTTATTATATTAGCTTATCTTTGCATCTATATTATTCTTGTAGCATTTTTCCCCTACTGTTAAGGGTGGTACTGTAGTAGTTTTTAATTAATTTTTATGGTACGTCAATATTCAGGTGCTCTTGACTCTATTTAATTGCTAATTTTGTTGTTACTGGCAGGTTGGCATAGTTGTTACTATTAATTGGTTTTTACTGTATTCCAACATCTGGTTTGTCTGTGTCATCAACAATATTACAATCCATTTGCAGAGAACTGGCTTCTGGGCTGATTAAACAACTTCATCCTTTCCCCAAATTAATGGAGTGATTGGATATTTGGACAGAGGCAAAGGCTGACAGCTAGCCATGCCCAGAAAACATCACCAAAAGAAAGACCTAATGATGGAAAGTCCTAGAAAAACAAGAACAATCCAAATCCAAATCTAGTACAAGGACAGAAATTATTAAAACTAAAAATAAAATACAAACTGAATGAATTAAAGTCTTGATTCTTCAAAAGAATGAGATAAACCCTTTGCCAAACTCACAAGGAAGAAAAAAATACAGAAAAGACTTACATCAATGCAATTAGAAATAAAAAAATGCAAAATTACAACAGACATTGCCAAAATCCAGAAGATGAGAAAAAACTACTTTAACAACTTCTACTTCAATAAACTGGAAAATCCAGAAGCAATAGATGCATTCCTAAATACATAGGAATTACCAAAACTGAAACAAGGGTTGGAAAAATCTTGAATAATCTAATAACATATAATAAAATTGAAGAAATAATAAAAAAAAAGAAAAGTCTAGAATCCAATGTATTAATCACTGTACTATACCAGAACTCTAGGAAAGATCTAATGTCAATACTCTTTAAACTCATTAACAAAACTGAAAGAGTAGGAATACTAACAAACTCATTCCTGGAACCTGGCATTACTTTGATTCCTAGAGAAGGACTTAACAAAAAAGAAGAATACGTGTTAATTTCTTCAGTAAACATAGTTGTAAAAACCTTCAGCAAAATATTGGAAAACAGAATGTAACAAATCATTAAAAAGATGATACGTCATACCCAAGTAGACTTTATCCCAAGGATACAAGTATAGTTCAACAAATGCAATTCAATAAAAGTAATACACCAGGTAAATTGAAGCAAGGATAGAAATTGTATAATCATCTGAATAGATGCAAAAATACTCTTTGACAAAATCCGACATATATTCGTTATTTTAGAAAAGTATAGAAGGACCTTATTCCAATCTAATAAAAGCCATATAGCACAAACCCACTGCAAATCTCTTGCTAATGCGGAAAAGTTGAGAGCTTTCCCTTTAAAATAAGGAACAAGACAAGGATGTCCACTGTCACAAGTCCTATATAATACAGTACTTAAAACGTCAATCAGAGCATTCCAGCAACTGAAAGAAATAAAACAAAAAAGCACAGGACATCAAAAAGTCCATCATTATTTGCAGAAACATGATCCTTTACATAGAAAACAAATAAAAGTCCACCAAAAGACTCTTATAACTAATAACCAAATTCAGTAATGTTCCAGGGTACAAAATCAGCATACAAAAATCAAGAGCTTTCCATAGAGAAAAATATTAAGGAAATGATCATTCTTAGTAGCATCAAGAAAAATTAAATACTTAGAAATTAACCTAAACAAAGAAGCAAAAATTTTCTACAACAAAAACTACAGTATTTTGAAAAACAGATCAAAGACGACCTTAGAAAATAGAAAGATGTCTCTAGCTCCTGAATAGGTAGAACAAATATCACAATAGCCACATTTTCAAACCTTTATATATTCATTTAATGAAATACCAATTAAAACACGCACAGAATTCCTTACAGAACTAAAGGAAAAAAATTCCAAAGTTCATATTGAACTAGAAGAGACCCAGAATAGCAAAAACATATCCGGGCAATTAAAACAAAGCAGAAAGTATCACAAACTTGAATTTCACATTGTATTAAAAAGCTACAATGATAAAAACACCATTGTACTAGCAAAAAAAACCAAACCATACAAAAACAACAACAACAAAAACAAATCTGTAGATCGATGGAACAGAATAGAAGATGCAGAAACAACCACCAAACACATTCATTCATCTGATCTTTGTTTGGCAAAAGGTACAAAAACAGATGGTAGAGAAAAGATAGGCTGTTTAGTAAATGGTGCTGGGAAAATTGGTTGTACAGATGCAAAAGACTGAATGTAGGAACATATCTCTTACCATGTACTAAACTGAAATCAAAATAAATCAAAGATCTAGATGCTAAAATAGAAACATTTAACCCATGAAAGATTAAATAGATAAAGCTTTTGAGGGCAATGACTACTGGAACTGATCCATGGTACACATACATTAAGAACCAACTATGGGATCATATTAAATTCAAATGCTTTGCACAGCAAACAGCCAACAGAGTGAAGAGACAACCTAGAGAATGAAATGAATGGTTTTCTCCCAGCTATACCTCAAATAGAGGACTAAGATGTAGAATACATGAAGAACTCAAAACAATTAGACCTCCAATTAAAGGCCCAATAAATAAAGACTGACTGAAATGAATAGACACTTCTCAGAAATGTAAGAGTCCAATAAATACATGAAAAAATGTTCAACATCTCTGGCCATTATAGAAATGCCTATTACAACAACACTGAGATTCTACTTTACTTCAGAAAGAATGGCTACCATCAAAAAATCAATTAACAACAAATCCTGGAGAGGCTACAGGGGAAAAGGAAAGGTTCCAGATTATTGGCAAGAATGTTAACTAGTAAAATCATTACAAAAATCACTCAAAAAACTAAATCTAGAAATTCCATTTGAACCAGCTCTTCTCCTTCTGGGTATCTTTGTGAAAGAATCAAAGGCATGTTACAATGAGTCACACATACCTATGTTTACAGCAGCACAGCTCATGATACATAACTCTTCAGAGTGACCTATATGACCACCACTGATGAATAAATTTGAAAAATGTTGTATTTATGAACCAGGAAGTATTACTCTGCTACAAAGATTGATAAGTTTGAATCATTTGTAGGAAATGGATGGATCTTGAAAGCATAATACTAAGTGAAATAAATTAAACACACATGCTTAAATATTGCATGGTTTTTCTTATTAGACAAAGCCAAAGTCTAAATAGATTAAAGAGAAAAATAAAAGACAGATAATAGGGAACAAGCAGATAGATATCTTGCAAATGGGAAGAGGACCAAAGGATGAAGGGGAGGGGATAGGGAAATAAAAATAATTAAGATGTGTTATGTACATATACCAACTCCCTATGATGAAGTAATTGTATTGTAAACTCATACTATTAAAAATATTTTTAAAAATAAAATAAAACAGTGTGGTCTCTCCAGAAAGAGAATATCAACATTATTCAAAATGTGAAGTAAGCCAGAAATAGGTGAGTCATATTCAACCACACCTATTCCTCTACCCTAAAGCCCAGTTGTTTAAGTTCCTTATATTTATAGTCTTTGATTTTTCTATAGACTGTCCACATTCGCTCATCTCTGTTTTTTCTCTCTCTAGTTCAGGCTTTCATCACCTTTTAACAGAGCTACCATACTGCCAATTAACCTGTGTATTAGTGGACAGTGTTCATCCTCCTCCCCAAGACAGAAATCTCTGCCTCACACAGCTTTCTGCACTGCTTCTTCCTTGATTTCTTCTCTCATAGAAAAATCTCAATATTTAACAAAATGATGGAATTAGTAGTTATTGATTCTAAGCATATGTATTAATTGCTAATGAGAAAATATTATTTCATAGATTACAAGATATAGGCATGAAAACATAGTTGAAAAATGAAAGGACAAACTGTTCTTTTCGAGGAACTCACAGAGATTAGTAGTATAGTTATCTATCTTGTGTGTGTATATGTATATATTCTTTTTCCTCCTTACTTCTTCTCCTTTCCCCTATCCCAGTTGTTCTTTGCTTTTGAGCAGTTTCTTTTCCTTTCACTTTGCACTAGGCAGACAAGATGATATTTACACGTGAGTTTGATTTATTTCACTTATGAGTATGGTCTCAATTTGCCTCCATTTACCTATTAAAGTCTCAAGTTTTTCCTTTTTTATAGCTGAGTAATACTCTGTTGTATAAAAATGCCACTCGTTTTTATCCATTCCATGGTTAATGGGCTTTTGGGTTTTTTCCAAAATTTAGCTATCACAAATTGTGCTGCTATAAACATGGGTGCACATATATCACTGTGGCATGATGTTTAAATTTTGGTTAATACTTGCATGTAGAATCTGCTAACTGAAAATAAGTCTGTGATTTTCTCAAAGATAAATTAATCAATTTATAATTAGATGCTAGTCCATAATTTAACACAGAAAACTTTCCAATTTTTTTAAAGATATAACACCTCTAGCTCTAGAGCCTATATAGCATTCATAGGGCCATTTGGGAAGTATTTTACATTTACAACAAACTACACGAACTCGTTCTAGATGCTGATGATTTTTTTAAAGGACTATCTGACTTCCCTTTCTCCAGTCTCTTAAAGAGTATAAGGACCTTTAATCCATCACTGTTACATTTTCTGCACAACCATGTCAAAAACTCTGTGCACACAGGAAATATTTCATTAGCATTTTTAGAAAGAAAATCTTTATTTAATTTTGAAATTAATATTCAAATCAGCTTATAACCAATATATTCAGTAAGCTCCTTTAATAATACTAACCTGAAACTTCTTAATGAAAGCAATACATTTCTTATTGTTTTCATTAAGAAGTTTGTCATTCTACAAATATTGTTTGATTTTAAATTTTCGGTAGACTTCAAAGCATAAACGTTTAAAAATCAATAAGGATTACTGATTGCCTTTTCTTCCATTCTTCTCCAAATATCTCTAACAAGTTTAGAGAGCATAAATTTAAAGAGAAACTGTATTTTATTTGGCTTCATGCTCATGGTAATGAAGACTCATTTAATGATTTTATGACTGACCCAGCAAGTGCCAAAAGGTAAGCAAATATTAGAATAATTCAACGACAAATATTTCAAGTTCACTCAATGCATTTATATGTAGTTTTTATTTCTGCTCTACTTTCCATTTTACCCACTGAGTCAGTGAGATGTTTTAGAAATTTCCCTGTCTTCTTTAACTAGTCTGGATCTGTGCAGATATATAGAAAGGGAAATTTACAATACACTTATTTCAGAGAGGGAAACTAGTCCTCTTCAATATTCTATATTCTCTCTATGTAATTAGATACAACTTCTTCATTAACAAGAAAGCTTTTTCAAAATGATTATCAGTCATTTCCAAAATTTTAAGGTGATTTTCCTGAAATTTTTGTTTTCCAGAAAGGAAACTTACAGTTTATCACTCTAATATGTGCAATTTATTCATAGCATTCTACAATTTTAAGGACAGAGCATGTTATTAAGTCTTTAGAATAAACCAATTCCAACATTCTATTAATAGCATACAGTTGAATAATAGAGAATATGGAAGACACATAATTATTAGAAATTAAATACAAACATTTTAAAAAGCTGTAGCATACAAATGTTTTACCTCTTGAAATTACGGTTTCTAACCCAGTTCCATTAATAAAAGCCCTTTTGATGGTTTGTGTTTTAATATCTGTCCAGTATAAACGTTCTTCAGAAGCATCAAAGTCTATCACGGTAACATCATCAATATCAGGGACCGTAAAAGCCGTGATAAAGTTAAAATATGGATTGTCAATATCCACTCCTCTGATTTCAGAATGTCTTGCATAAAGAAGAAATTTTTTCATTTCTAGAAAAAAGAACAGAAGTCAGGGATTTTTCTTTCATATTGTTGTCA
>RJWT010005997.1:0-29917 GCA_004365215.1 Cuniculus paca | reverse complement strand
TCTTTTTGAGACAATGTCTCACTATGCAGTTCAGGCTAGCCCTGAACTCACTTTGTAGCTCAGGCTGGTCTCGAATTCACAACGATCCTCCTACCTCAGCCTCCTGAGTGCTGGGATTATAGGCCATGTGCCACCAAGCCCGGCTAGTATTGTGAGTTTAGCACAGGTATATAATTAATGGTGCAAGTAGGCGGAAGAACCTAATAAAATTCTACCTAAAAATTAATCTGGTGAACAGTATGTGGGATAAGTGATAACAATAAGATTACTATAAAAGGAATCCTTCAGAAGCCTAATTATAGAATTTAAAGATGTCTAAACTGGTGGCAATTGAAATAAAAGGATAAATTTCAGGAACAGTAATGCTAATGGAAATGTAAAGATTTGATAAAAAGACACATGGCAATGGAAAAAATCCATTTGAAAATATTCTAAAGGTTCATTAATCCAACAAATACTTACTGAAAATGATTTTTGTCAGGTATCCTATGTTTAGTAAAGATGCAGTGCCAAAAAGTTACTTAAAAGCCTTAATGCAAAGAGACACAAGCATTATGAACTACTGAGAGGGCTTAACCTAGTCTGGAAATTAAGAAAGGCCTCCATGATCCAGACATGGTGGCACATCCCCATAATCCCAGCACCTGGGAGGCTGAGACAGAGGATTGCTATAAGTTTAAGGCCAATCTGGGCTACATAGCACGCTCAAAACCAGCATGCACTACAAAGCAAGAGACCCTGTCTCAACATACCCCTCACAAAAAAAACAAAACAAAACAAAACAAAAAAACCAGAAAGGCCTCCATGAGGAAATAAAGGATGAGGATAAATTAACAGAGAAGAGGAAGCTGGGCATGGTGGCACACTCCTGTAATCCCAGCACTCAGGAGGCTGAGTCAAGAGAATCATTGCAAGTTCTAGAGTAGCATGGGCTACAATGTGAGCCCAAGGTCAGCCTGAACTGCATAGCAAGACCCTGTCTCAAAAAGACGAAAGAAAGAAAGAAAGAAAGAAAGAAAGAAAGAAAGAAAGAAAGAAAGGAAGAAAGAAAGAAAGAGAGAAAGAAAAAGACAGACAGAAAGAGGCATTCTACATCAAAGGAAACAATGTATGTGACTGAATACCAATAAGAATATCACTGTCAGAGCTGAGATGGTAGGAAAAAGAAGGTATACAGGGAAGTAACTCTCTGGAAAGAAACACAAAAAAAGGTACCTTTTGAGTTACTGATTCAAATTTATATTTCTTTAATTTAGGTCACTAAAAAGATTTACCAACCAAGTTATTAGTGTTAGGGAGGAAATCTGATCACATGGATAACAATGTTTCTAGGTTTCTTTGAAGTAGAATTAATACTATTTGTATACTCTTTAAAAAGAAAAGGATCTGGTGCCAAAAAGTAGATACGACTTTATGTGCTAATAAACATAACTGATAGAACGATAACTGTCCTAAAATTTCTCATGAAAAGGTAGCTATGATTGTAAAAGTTCAAGACATACCATAGGATTCTCTCACTCCAATGACCAGCTGAGAATCAAAAGCTTCTCCTAATCTTTCAGCATGTACCAGCTTCATTGCACTATCTTGTAGTCTGTTTTTAATATTTGAAAAAATTGATTCATTCCACGTATCAAGCATGAGCTAGGAAAACGAAACAAAGTATGTCATCATTTTAAATTATTAACATAAGAAGTACCACACAGACACACACACACTTGTGCACATGGCATATGAGCAAATTTTAGCATAGATACTACAAAACACAGTCAAACTCTTGGGCCTGCATTGCTTGACTACTTCAGGAAGTAGTATATTTAGCATAATGATAAAAGAACCAGACATAATTGAGCTTGAATCTCAACTGTTGTTTACCCACTTTCCTATGCGTAAAAAAGGCAAATTTCCAGCAGCAGTTAAAAATAATGATTAAAAAAATGTGATTAATACCTAGAAAATGTTGCTTCTTCCATAATTTTAAGACAGATCTCATAAATATTGGTGTTTGGACTATTCATATGCCTATGCTTATACTGACATTTAAAATGTAAAACATCTATTTCACATTGCTGAGTATATTTTAGTGCTCCAAGTATTCTTCTTGGATATAGGAGTTACCCTAACAACAGCAGCAGTAGCAAAAATAAAAGGGTTAACACTTTAATAACATTCACCATTCACTAGGGCTCCTCTATGTTTTTTTCATATAAACTCACACAATCCTCACAAACTTGACAAAGGATTGCCACAAACTCAAGACCAGCCTGGAATACAAAGTGAGACACTGGGGGGTGGGGAGAAGAGGGAGGGAAGGGGGAGGAGAGGGAAGAGTAGGAGGAAGAAGACAACGGGAAGAAGATGGCAACAATGATGCAAGGGAAAAAAAAAATGGAGAAGATCCAACATGGTGGCATACACCTGTAATCCCAGCATTCAAGAGGCTGAGGCAGGAGGATCCTTGCAAGTTCAAGGCCAGCCTGGGCTACACAATGAGTTCAAGGCCAGCTTGAAATACAAAGCAAGACTGTCTCAAAAAACAAAAACAAAAACAAAAACAAATATGGAAACTTGAGGCTAAATATAAATGAAGGAAAAATATTATACAATAAAATCCAATAAGAGCCAAAAAAGAATTTATAAGTGAAGCAGAAAAATCCACTTAAAAGTCTAAATTATTTTGAAATGCCTTCAAACAACCCTCTTTTTGAAAAATACTAAACAATGGGGAAAACCAACTTACCTTTCGCACAATACTATCTTCCACATTTGTTTTTTTATTGCTGCCCTGTTTACCCATTAAAGTAATCTCTAGTTGACAAAAGGGTTTTGGTAAAATATCACACTGTGTAAAGAATTTCCGCCATTCAACAATATATGCTTTTAGCAAAGCTGTGTCATCTTGATGGCTCAACACTCGCTGAAAAAAAAAAGATTTACACCAACTTGAAATAAATGTGCTTTGAAAAATAAGAACTAAACATATTCATGCCATGATTTTTAAATATTTTATTTATTGTATAAACTGTATTATATCCAAGAGCAATTAAAACATGTTCCCAAATACCTTGTACATGTTAAGAGCAGCATTATTCAAAATAGCAAAAGTAGAAACAACCTAAATATCCATCAACTTATGAATGAATAAACAATATGTAGTACAGCCACACTATGAAACACTATTCAGGTCCTAAAAGTCACAAAATACGATAACATATGTAAGTCTTAATAACAGTAATTCAGATGAAAGAAACCAGTCACAAAAAGTCACATATTATACGATCCCATTTTATTTATTTTATTTTTTATTTTTTTTGGTACCCGAGATTGAAATCATGACCTCATGCTTGCCAGGCAGGCGTGTATGCCACTGAGTTAAATCCCCGCCCCCTACGACCCATTTTATAAGAATTGTCAAAATAGAAAAATCCACCAGGCATGGTGGAAAATGCCCAGAGGATGGCTCCAAGTTTGTGGGCAGCCTAGGCTACATAGTGTGTTCAAGGCCAGCTTAAACTACATAGCAGAAAAAAAAAAAAACAAAAAAAACAACAACAATAAAAAAAGAGAGATCCACAGAGGACGGGACTGCTAATAGGTACTGTATTGGGTTCCTTTTCAGCAAGATGAAAATATTCTAGAATTAGTGGGTGATGGTCATACAACTATATTAAACTTACTGAATCATATTTCAAAAATGTTATTTCTTGATGGTGCTGGGGATTGAACCCATAGTCTCACACATACTAGGTAATATATTTCAAGTTTTTAAAATGGTGTAATTTGTTAGTCTACTGCTAATATTTTAGGTTGGCCTTGTGATTTGCTGTGTCCAACAGAATGTCACAGATGTAAAGTACAATTTTCAAGCCTCGGTGTCTTGCAGATTCCCCTTAGAGACCACTTTGCATGTGAATGAGAAATCGTGTGGTTGAAGAAAAAACAGCATTAAATATCAGAATGTTACTAGGCTCTCCTGGACCATCCTGTCCATGTGGAGGCACAGCTAACTACAGTTGAATTAATAAGCTCAGGTGAGATCAGCTGAGCACAGCCTAAATTGCTAAACCACAGAATTATGAACAAATGAAATAAGTTATAGGCCGGGGATTTGTCTCAGCAGTTCTAGGGCTTGCCTGGTACACACGAGGTTGTGAGTTTGATCCCCGGTACCAGACAAAAGAAAAAAAAGAAGTAAGTTATGTTGGGCTCAGGAAGCACTTCAGTGGTAGACTGCTTGCCTAGCATGTGCAAGACCCTGAGTTCAATTCCCAGAATGGATGAAATACATGTTATGTTAAAGTAAAAACAAATCCAATTTCCTAAATGTCCCAAGCACTGTATTTTTTTTTTTTTGGAGACGAGGAGTCTCATTATATTGCTCAGGATAGTCTCAAACTCCTGGCATCAGGTGATCCTCCCATTGTAGTTTCCTGAGTGCTGGAGCCATGTAGGTCTATTTTGACTTCCCTTTTCTTACTTACATATTTATTTCATTGCATTGCACTACATGGCTGGGATAGAACACACAGGCTCTTGCACGCTAAGCACATGTTCCACCACTGAGGTAAATCTCCAGCTCCTTTTTTGTCATTATAAATAATGTTATAATGAACAACTGTGTATCACTGTTCCCATTTGGGAGATCTGGTTCTTCCTATAAAGGCAAGTTAACTGAATACTGACTAATAATATTCCTAAAAAAGAAGTTCAAATGCATACTGCTTAATAATGACTCAATAGTAACAATAATAATAATATGATCCACAAAGTTGGATTTTCTTAAGACCTTAAAAATCCTTTAAAACTATATACCCATGTGGTGCACTGTTACTCCTTCAGTTTAACTGCTCTGAATCAGTAGCACTTATCCCATCCTCAGGTTCTCGCTGAGGTCTACATTCTAGACTTTGCTAGGTCATGTTTCAGTCAAATTCTTTTATTCTTCATTTGCTAGTGTTGACAATATTTTTTAGCATCTGTTAATATTTATAATAATTCTTTATCAGCCTATTTTCATACACAGAATTCAACTCTTCTCGATTTGAAATAAACAGATAACCTGACATTTTCCAATGCAAAAGGAAAATGTATTTCTAAATTAATTCTACAATAGTTTTAATTGTGATATTGAAACAATTTTCAAAGTTTGAAAACAGGATTTATTCTCACTAAAATATAATTCCTTTAAAGCAGTAATTTTTAAAAATTTAAATTAAAACATCAATAAAATAATGTTGTAATACCAATATGACATCATTCTTACTCCATCAGGGCTGTGGCTATGAGTAAAATTAAATGCCAATCATATACTTGATTTCAGTGTCTTCCTTTAGGTTCTATATAGGGAAAAAAAACTCATTTTAAATTTTTCAACTGCTAAGCAGCTATTCCCATTTAACTTTCTTTCTTTTTTTTTTTTTTTTTTTTTTTTTTTTTTTTTTTTTTTTTTTTGTGGTACTGGAACTGAACCCATGGTAGTTAAGCTATAACCCAGTTCTTTCTTGAAAATTTTATTCTGGGACATGGTCTCATCCCAGCCTGGCCTTAAATGGTGATCCTCCTGCCGCAGCCTCTTAAGTAGCTAGGATTACAGGTGTGCACCACTACACTTGGCTAGTATTTAATATGCCGAACAGACAACTTTTACTAATGTTGTACATTTCACTGACAGAATAAGAAATCCTAGCCCTCTAATTTTCTACTTCATGTTATAAAAAGGAAATGATTGCCCTTCTCAAAATGGTAAAGGAATCATTCAAGAGTGATGTCATAGTTGTTCTTGGCATTTGATGTGCCCGAAAGACAAAGGTATATAAACGTAAGAAAATAATGCTTGCTTAACTGACCCAATGCCTAAATGAGCTGTGTCTTTAATAAAAGTAAAAATTTATACATAATGTCAATATAAGAATGCTGATTTCAGCTCAGCAGCACCAATACAAATGACAATCCTGGGATTTTACAATCAGAGAAGTATCTGGAATTGAAGGAAATAACTGCCACTTAATAAGAGGTACCTGTCACTAGAGAAAAAAGAGATAGATATATGTGGATTGATCTGAGACAAAAGATTACAGTAGTGTGACTGTCTAAAATTATAATATAGCAATTTTACTGAGGATAATAATGTCTTATCTTGACAGAAATAGCACTGTGAGGGAAACATCCAACAACTGACAATCATTTTATTTAAAAATTTAACAAATGTGTCCAAAGTAAATGTAATATTTAAAATTACTTCACAAAGTTCTACCTTCAAAATTGTAAAATATATTTTCTGAAGGGTCTGAAAACATCTAAGACTAGAAAACGACTTAGTGATGGAGAACATGTTTACAAACAGTATGTGCAGAGGCCTGCATCCAATCCCCAGCACCAAAAAAAGAGTAATAGTAATAATCCAAAATAAAGACAGAACTTACTGCCTGTGCTTGCTTAATAAATTCAAGAATATCTTCTTTTAAAGCCTGATGAATTTTTGCTGGGCCTTTATCATCCCAGAGACAGACTGCATGAACATCCCTGTAAAAATAAAAGTAGGTAAACAAACATTAATAATGGAAAAAAAAAAACAGAGACAAAATTTATCTTAAGTTCTGCACTTGTAGTTTCCATAGATAATCGTAGACCAAACTAATGGTGCCTGAATCCATTCACAAGATCCATGTATCCTTTATAAATTTTTTTTTTTTTTTTTTTTTGTGGCACCAGGGATTGAACTCACGACCTTGCACTTGCCGGGCAGGCGTTTAGACTGCTGAGCTAGATCCCCAGTCCTGTTTTTGAGACAGGGTCTCACTATGCCATTCAGGCTGGCCTTGAGCTCACTTTGTAGCCCAGGCTGGTCTCGAACTCACAACGATCCGCCTGTCTCAGCCTCCCGAGGGCTGGGATTACAGGTGTGAGCCACCACTCGCGGCTCGTATCCTTTATAAATTATCTCACACATTTGTTTCAATTTTTATTTTCATTTGTAGTTGTTTTCCTCCATCTCTGCTACTTACTATATAAAACTTCAGGTCAGGGGTTTAGCTCAGCAGCACAAGCGCCTGCCTGGCAAGCGCAAGGTTATGAGTTCGATCCCTGGTACCAACAAAACAAAACAAAACAAAACAAAACGGATGTCTCCATCACCTCATCTCACTGCCCTAATTTAACTGCTCTTAATATTTTCTTACATAAAAACAAATCAAAACTCCTCAACACATAGATGTAAATGATCTTCTTTTAAAAGAAAATTATAAATCATATTATGGCAAATCCCTTAGCTTTCTCTATGTATTTCCTACTCAATGACAATTGTCTCCTTTATTTTAACAAAACACAAAAACAAAAGTTCTCATAAATTTACATATAAGAACTGTGAACTGCCAGATGTGGTGTATCTCGGCAGTTGGGAGGCTGAAAATTGTCATGAGTTCAAGGCCAGCTTGGGCTACATAGTGAGTTAAAGACCAGCCTAGACTACATAGTGAGACCATCTCAAAATGAATAAAAAAAAAAAAAACCAGACTTAGTGGTGCATGCCTGAAATCCTAGCACTCGGGAGGTTGAGGCCTCGAACATTGTCAATTCGAGGCCAGCCTAGGCTACAAACAGAGTTTAAGGCCAGCCTGAACTGCAGACTGAGACCTTTTCTCCAAAAAATACATACATGCATATGTACAACAACAAGGCCAGCCTGGACTACATGGTGAGACCCTGTCTCAAAAAACACAAAAACTACGCACACACAAAAACCTATTTTACCAAAAGGTAAACTACTTGGCTATTAACATATAATTCTGAAGATGTTTTACTTGTATTTCTTTGACCTTTTTTTTAATGGCAGAAGCTCTGTCATGCATGGAACAAGTCCCTGAGGAAAAAAAAAAAAAAATTTTTTTTTTTTTTTTGGAGACAAAGTCTCACTATGTATCCCAGCCTGCCTTGAACTCATTATGTAGGTCAGGCTGGCCCCAAACTCACAGAGATCCTCCTGCCTCAGCCTCTCAAGTGCTGGCATAATAGGCATGTGCCACTACACCCAGTTTGAGGAACACTTTTTGAATGATGTAAGACCTTTATATATGATATATATCCTTTTAAGTTTCCCTGAGCTACAACTAGGTAATTAAGAAATTAACTTTATATACATGTACTAGTATTAAATACACACACACACAAACACACACACACTCACACATATATGGGGTTTTTTTTTGTTTTTTGGTACCGGGGATCAAGCTCATGACCTTGTGCTTGCCAGGCAGGCACTTACGCTGCTGAGCTATATCCCTGGCTCATATTAAACATATTTTTATAATGTATCTATCATGTACATGTGCCTTTAATTTTAAAATATCCATATACATCACCAGTACCAGAGTCAAAGTCACCATCATCTCTTATTTGGTTTGCCATAACAAACTTAAAAGTCGACATGCACTGACTGCTTACTTTGTACTGGGCACGTCACACTGACTTGTGTGACAAGTTAGGCTTCCAAAAAGCAAATGGGATGAGAAATGTGATAGATTGACAGAATGACTGTGAGAGAAAATGGAAAATGAGCTACAGAAACCTGAGTGAGCTATAAGTTCACACAAAGTAGGTCTGATCCCTGCAGGGGATAGAAAGAAGGTTAGATATCAAGAGTCATACAATGCAGTGCAATTCTAGTAAACTCTGAATTTTGGTAAAGCTGTTCAAGAGCTCCGGAGCCCAAGTCTCAATCACAGGAATTGTCTGTCTCTCTAAATACGGCTACCTTAGTTTTCCTGCCTTACTCAAATCACTGCTAGGTACGTGTCAAAAGTTTCTTGAGTTCAAATGATCAAATGTTACTTGAGTCAAATAAGGCAATGGTGAGTTGACAGGAATGAGGTTGGATGGTTCCCTAAAAATCTTACCTAAGATTCAAACTATATGCATGTGTGTTATGGTGGGACTTGAACTGAAGCCAGGGTCTCAAGCATGCTAAGCAAGTGCTCTATCACTGACCAACACCTCCGGCCCTTTTTGTTATTGAGACAGGGTCTCACTATATGGTCCAGGCTGACCTTGAACCTGTGGTCATTCTCCTGCCTTACGCTCCGGAGTAGCTGGGATCACAGGCATGCACCAACATGCCTAGCAGATTAACACAGTTCATAACACTGCATACCTGCATGTCCACTAACTGGAGTTTACAAGGCTGAAGGCTAGAGCTACTAAAC
Organism: Cuniculus paca; assembly: GCA_004365215.1. Taxonomy (NCBI): domain Eukaryota; kingdom Metazoa; phylum Chordata; class Mammalia; order Rodentia; family Cuniculidae; genus Cuniculus; species Cuniculus paca. Next base: position 20,720 of record RJWT010005997.1, on the reverse strand, counting down.
ATTGCACAATACTCAGTGCAATTTATCTTTCTCCCCGCCTCTCCTTTTGTTTATTGTGCTATTGGGGATTAAACTCAGGAGAGCCTCATCCTAGGCAAGCACTTTACCACTGAGATACACGGTCAGTCCCTGTCCCTCTTTTTTCTGGTGTTTTGTTTTTGTTTTTTGAGACAAGGTCTTGCTGTGTAGTCCAAGATGGCTACACACACTCTTCCTGCCTCAGCCTCTCAATGCTGGATCACAGGCATATGCCACCACGTCCTGCTCCCCATTCTTTTCCTAAATTTTATTCTGAGACACAGTCTTGCTAAATTGTCCACATTGGCCTCGAACTTGCAATTCTCTTGTCTCAGCCTCCCTCCTGCATGCGCCACCACACCCAGCCAAGACAATCTCTCACACCATCCAAAATATTAATAACATGCCAACTGAGAAACGATACGGATTATGGGAAAAGGGGGAGAAATCTCAAATAATCAATGTAGTTAATTTTAGTATATTATTTAGTACTTCAGATTATAAAAGATACAAGGCAACTCAAAGTCTAACCATTATTACGGTCAAAACAGGTCAGGGTGATACACGATTGTAATCCCAGGTACTTGGGAGGCTGAGACAAATGATCACAAGTTTAAGCCCAGCTTGGGCAACTCAGGAGACTCAGTAGTCTCAAAAGAAATAAATGAATTAATAAAGCTTAATTTAGAAAGGTTTTAATTACTGTAAGTCTTGCAACTTTCATGATGCCATGCTAAGATAAACAGGAAACCTTTTACCTAGAAAAAATACATATTGGTACACTTCAAAGTACCAAGGTGTGTTAGATACTTCAAGGAGATCAAGGATTCTTTAAAACAATGTACACTGCCATCACCAACTATAACAGGTAGAAGGTTATTGATATTTCTGCTTAGAAGTGTACCTGAAGCAGAGCGTATCATCATTCTATGCTACTTTTCCAAATCAAGAGTAAGTATTCAAAGAATATTATTCTACATGATATATCAATAAAGACCAAACAACGATAACTGTCACATTCAACATTTATGCAAAAGATAGTTTATCCAAATATATGCATCTATTAATGCTATAAATTAAATGCTATCAGCCAGGTGTGGTGGCTCACGCCTGTAATTCAAGCACTCAGGAGGCTGAGACAGGCGGATCGTTGTGAGTTTGAGACCAGCCTGGGCTACAAAGTGAGCTCAAGGCCAGCCTGAATGGCATAGTGAGACCTTGTCTCAAAAAGACAAGGGCCGGGGATCTAGCTCAGTGACCTAAGAGCCTGCCTGGCAAGAATGAGGTCGTGAGTTCAATCCCCGGTGCTGCAAAAAAATAAAAATAACAAATAAGTTAAATGCTATCAGATATTAATGCTATATATGTATTTATTAATGCATATAAATATGTGTATCAATGCTATAAATTATCTTTATTATGTTATCTATTAAAAGGCTTTGGTTAAACTTTAATTTCTCAAAGGACAGACTTATGGGTATAAATTAATATTATGCACCACGCTCTTGTTATTTAAGAGATTAGAGAATTTTGCTGGGCACAGTGGCACATGCCTATAACCCCACAACTCTGGAAGCTGAGGCAAGAGGATCACCACTAATTCAAGGCCAGCCTGAACTACATAGCAAGATCCTGTCTAAAAAAAAACTAATTGGAAGTATTCTGTTGTGTGACAGTGAAGAAGAACACAACACTTTAGTGGGCATAGGTTATGTAGTCACACATCTAAAACTCACCAATAACGTATTTCATTAGTGTGCAGAAATAGACTACTATAGCAGGATTGAGATTGCTATCTTTAGACCTATCTGCAAGGCTGTCACTTGGCTGGCTTCCACGGATTTGAATTTTGGGATAGGTCCTACTATTCCTAGATTATAACAGCTCACTGTGCTTAAACTTTACACAATGTGGCTTATTTTGAACACCTTTCCTTCTTTTCCTTCTGCCATGTAGAGGCTGCTACATGACCAGTCACAAATAAAAACTGACCATTAAGTCTCTAATAAGCTTCTCTGGAGAAAATGTTGCACACATGTTCTCAAAATCAGTTGTTGAAGGAATTAAGACACCTGGTGTAACTCCCTGGGAGAGAACATTTGGAAGGTTGCACCTGGTCTCCCTTGAACTTTGCTACTTGCACCTTTTTCCTTTGTTGATTTTGCTTGCCATTTTTCAATGCAACAGATCATAGTCATCAATACACCTATATGGTGAGTCCTATGTGACTTCGTGGAAATCACTGAATTTAGGGGTCACCTTGAAACTGCTAATACAAGTCACATCAGAAGTTGAACTCACAAGGCAGGTGAAGGAACAGAAGGACGAACATTTGCTGCTTGTGTGGCTACCAAACAATCACGGTATGAAATACTAGCTGAGTTTCTGTTGTGAGAAGTAAAAGTTACCTATGAAATCTGAAAATGACAGATCTAACCCCACAAGAGCGAGTTCTCTCAATCCCCTGGCTGCTTCTAACCATGTTGAATAACTAAAGTGATGGGCGAAAAAAAAAGTCTTTGGCTTTTTGTCTTGTTTCTTGGTAGAAAAAGAAAACCCACCCTCCCTCCTTTTTTGAGGCAGGGTTTCACTATATAGTTCAGGCTGACCTTGAACTCACTTTGTGCCCCAGGCTGGCCTTGAACTAGCTGTGATCCTCCTGCCTCAGCTTCCCAAGTGCTGGAATTCCAGGCCTGTGCCACTGTGCCTGGCTAGAAAAGGCTTCAAACTCCCAAAGAGCCAGGTATGGTGGCACACATCTATAATCCCTGCATTCTGGAAGGCTGAGACAGGAGAATGGCAAGTTCAAAGCTTGCTCGATTCTGTCTCCAAAAAAAAAAAAGGTTGGGGATGCAGTTCATTCAGTGTGAAGGCTCTGCATTTAACCCCCAACACCACGATCGAATAGTAAAATTGAATAAAAAAAATATTAAAATAGGACTGGTGATATTGCTCAGCAGCACAAATGCATGCCTGGCATGTGCAAGGTTCTGAGTTCAATTCCCAGTATCCCCCCAAAATAAAATACAATGGGGTCGGGCATGGTGGCGCATGCCTGTAATCTCAGCACTCGAGAGGCCAAGGCTGGAGGATTATTGTCCCAAGTTTGAGACCTGTCTGCACTACAAAGTGAGTGCATGGCCAGCCTGAACTGCATAGGGAGACCCTGTCTCAAAGACAAAAATAAGTAAGATAAAGTAAAACACAATGGGCCAGGGAGCTGTGGATATAGCTCAGCAGCACAAGTGCTTGCCTGGCAAGCACAAGGTCCTGAGTTCAATTTCTAGTACCCCCCCAAAGGGGGGGGCAGCAATGTAGCTCAGTGATAGAGCACTTGCCTAGCATGCACCAGACCCTGGGTTAAATTTACAGTACTGTTTAAAAAAAAAAAAAAGAAAAAGAAACAAAAGTACCCAAAGGTGAGTTTGGATTGGACTGACAGTATTTATTTTATTATTTCACTTCATTTTTTGAAACAGGGTCTTGCTATGTGTAGTCCAGGCTGATCTTGAACTCACTAAGCGCAGGCTGGCCTCTAACTCATAGCAATCTTCTTGCCTCAGCCTCCCAAGTACTGGGATTGCAGGTGGGTGCAATGGCCGGTTGTTAAAATATAAAAATTCAAATTTTTCTGTTGTGTAAGTATGAGAAAATAATATTTAAATCAGGGACAAGGGCTGGCATATTGTTTAAGGTAGTCTAGGTAGTCACAGTGAACCTTTCAGAGCTTTCAATGATACTAACAGCCCACTGCAGCACAAATGCCATAGGTTCACCACCACTGGTTTAGGCCTTTCTCTATTCCTTACACTACAGTCAGGATCTCCCAGCAACTATAACATTAACCTTATAAACTGAATTTACTGCTAGGAGTTTGACTAACCTTGCAATAAGAAAAAAAAGTAGGGAGGAGATACAAAATGACTTCATAATTTGTGGTTATAGTATTGCATTTAGATATGATAGATGACAACTCATGTAGTATGTTACATACTTATCATTTCATAAATGCTAGAAGGGTCATCTAAATCAGGAAAAGTTACTCAAAAGGGTGGGACACACTGCTTTTTTCTGCTAATAAAGAAATTGGAATTTAAATTCTGAATACAGAAAATAGAGTAAGACTGCAATGAATGATATTTGCTAGGACTTTTACCTATTTGTGTGTTTGTGAAAAAAGAAGACGTGAAATGAAGGAAATCTTCAAATAAAAATATAGTTTTCGAGTTTGTTTGATTTATTTATTTTTGGTAGGGGAAAAATTTTTTTCAATTCTGGAGTTTTAAAAAGCACTTTTTTGTTGCTACTGAACTCTTGTGAAATCAGGTTTTCAAGTGTGATGTGTGTATTTTTTTTAGGAGATTGATTTGGACCCTATACTGGACAAAATACAAAGGACTAAAAGACACTCATGTTTGTCACTTGGACTTAGAATATGACTATGAGAAAAGCAGCATCTTAGCTTTGCTGCTGTCAAACAAAAGCTGAAGGTTTTTCTGGAATCCTGAATCCACAGATTTTTAATTGCCTAGTCTGGCACTAAGCTAAAATCTGATTCTTATGATGGGCTATGACAACCTTACCACAAGTTGTGATCAACAGAAAACAGGCATATAATAAATAAACAGGACTCTGCCTTGAAGACTGTAAGACTTAAAAGACCCTTATGAACATCATGGATTCTGGCTGAACTATCTGAACAGTTACATATGTTCTCAGAAAAGGGCTTAAACTTTGATGAGACCATCCAAAGTCAAAGTACAAATCGGCTCTCTCTGTATATACAATACAAAGAATAACACTGCATTCTTAACTTTTGGTTCCTGCCAAAAGTTCCAAGTTAGGAAAGGATAAATCATAAAATTGCTTCACTAACCCTTATCAATTGGACTCCTGACCCATTCTCAAAATGTCTCACGGCTACTGATTTGTGCTCAGCTTTCTAGATTAGTTGTAATGTGTAACAATGGATTAATAACCACTCCATTTCTCTTACCTTCCTCTAAACCATTCTGATAAACTCACCTTAGTAAGGCAATGAGGTTGTTAAATACAGCAGTCCCCAGAAAGGAACTGATTATTTTTTTCTAGGGTAGGCAGTAAAAAAATTAACCAGCAAAAAAAGGAGTGAGAAATAATATAAACTCATTTTGAAGAATTTCATCCTGCTCAATTTCTAAACATGACTTTCTAGTTAAGTACTAAAAATGTTAAAAAAAGTTTTGATTCTTCTTAAAGGTTTGGATGATGGAGGAAGAGGGGGAATGAAAAGTTTTGTGCTATCCATACAGAACAACTCCAGATGTTCATCCTAGTAAGGAACGTGAATTGGTATGACAGATAAGCAAACTGCTGAGAACTAAGTGCCCTCAGTTAAGTCCATCTGAAACCAAGGCCGGAACTGAATTTTGGACTGGACTGAGAAGCTTAGAGTGAAAGGTCCCATAGTGGGAATCTAACTGGGGGCCTTATAAACTGGGACTAAGTGACTAATACATTTCTTGTTTGGGGTACCCTAACAATTTAAAACTCTTTGTTTCCAGGGATATCACTATGTGACGTCTAAAAGTAATTCATTTGTGCATGTACCCTGAGTAGCATGAATGTCTGCTTCACCTAACTGGCTCTTTGCCTGAATTGATGCCTCAGGTCACTTAAAAAAAAAAACCCATATACAAATATAGGAGAAACCCTTTGGTTTTCTAAAACTGAAACTGTATTCCTCAGAAAAGCCTGCTTATATGGTTAGTCTTTGGCTGGCACTGAAGAACCTAAATGGTCAACACATTTCATACACTTTAATAAAATTTTCTTGAAACAGTAGTAGTGGTTCATGTACCTAAATTGCTTATATAAATAATATAGTTCACACTGAACATCTGCTCTTTTTTTTTCCCCCTCGTACCTGGGATCGAACCTTGTGTTTGCCAGGCAGGCACTTATGCCACTGAGCTAAATCCCTGGCCTCATCTGCTCTCTTTGTAAGAGTCTACAACTCTGGCACATGCCAGGCACAGACTATGTGACCAGCTCCTATATAAACCCTGGACACTGAGTCTATCAACTTTCCCTGGAAGACAACATAACATACCTTACACCAATCTTCTTGTTGGGGAAATTGTCCTGTGTGACCACCCTGGAAGCCAACTCCTTGCTTGTCCCCCTACTCTCACCTTGTCCCATGTGCTATTTCCTTTTGCTGGTTTTGTTTTGTTTATTCTTTTCAAGGCAAGGTCTCACTATGTAGTTCAGGCTGACCTTGAACTCACAGCAATCCCCCTACCTCAGTCGCTCGTGCTGGGATTGTAGGTGTGCACCAGCATGCCCTGCCCCTTTGCTGATCTTGGCTTGTATCCTTTTACTATAATAAGTAATAGCTGTGATTATATATATTCAGTCCTGTGAGCCCTCCTAGAAAACCTGAACCTGGGAGAGGTCTTGGCAACTTTTAAAACAACCATTAATTAATTATTTATTTATTTTACAACTATTAATTTTAAACAGACCATCTAGAATTGTATAATCCATAAGGGCACAGAAAGACATTATCAAAATTTAGTTATGTTAGCAAACAGAATTAATGGATTACTTACGAAAACAGATCAAACCATTGTTGTTTTGTAACAGATTCCTGGCGTAAAAGCTTCAAAACAATTGGACGCATAAAATCCCACTTGTCTTCAAATTGAAGAGAGCCTTTATTCTTTAAAAAAAAAAAAAAGTTTAATTTAAATACAGTAAAATGAAAAGTGTTCTATAAGTTTTTTTAAGAGAATGCAGGGATTTATGCATATATGTATATATATACATACACACTGGGGACTGAATTCAGGGCTTCTTCACTAAGCTATCTATATTCCCAGTCTTTTTAAATTTTGAGATAGGGTCTCGCTACATCATTAAATTGTCCAGACTGGGTTTGAAGCAGTGGTCCTCTTTCTTCAGCCTCCCAGAGTGCTGGGATTATAGCTGTGTACCACCATGCCTGGCTGCAGGACTCAAATTTAAAAAGAATTTTCCATCACTGAAACCCTATAGGCTTAACCTTGACAAGGATTCACAGAAAAACTGGAGCTAGAGAGAGTTGTAGCTCAATGGTAGAGCATTTGCCCATGTATGAGGCCCTAGCTTGGTTGAGGCGTAAACAGAGCACGGTGGCTCATCCTTATAATCCCAGCAATTGGGAGGCTGAGGCAGGAGGATCACCAGTACAAGGTCAGTCTGAACTTCATATTTAGACCTTGTCTCAAAAAAAACTTTGGTGAAGAATTTGGTCTTGGCCAAAGAAAACATCTGGTCTTTCCTTCTGGCTTTTGGTAGATAATCTGGGCACCTGAAATAGTATGTCATTCAAGTGTTTCTCTGTTTGCCTGGGGACCCTGAATCATACTGGATATACTAACAACATGATTTAGAGAGGGGACTGGCTAGGCCTATATGGTCTTAGAATGAGAAATCTGAGTCATGGTATTAGTCTGATATTAGTCAACCTGGAGACTGAAATTACCCATGTGAGCAATCAGCCGTGTCTATGTGAAGAAGTTCTATAACAATTCTGGACAATGAAAAGTGGATGAGCCTCCCTGTTTGGCATTACTTGTACCTACTGTCACACATTATGCCAGAAGACAAACATATGCTAACTACAGTGGGAGAGGACAATAGAAACTATATTTGGAAATTTCCTAGACTTTGCCCAATGTTTCTCTTCCTTCAGCTGATATTAATCTGAATTCCTTCCCTGTGACAAATAGCAACCATGATTACAGCTTTCGGTAAATTCATTGAGCCTTCCTAATTGGTATCATAAGTGAGGTTGGTAATTATGGGGAGAGTGCATCCTCTCATTTTGTAGTTGTTCTAATCTTCTCATAAAAAGTACAGTTGTCTCTTGGTACCCACAAGGGACTGGCTATAGGATCCTCCACAGATAGGCAAATCAGTGGACCCTTAAGTGCTCATAAAATGACAGTATTTGCCTATTTCCTATATAGACTTTAAATCATCTCTAGATGATTTATACCTAATATATGACCTAAATACTCTCTAAATAGTTGTTATACTATGTTGTTTAGGAAATGACAAAAGTCTGTATGCATTTAAAAATCTACATTTTAAAATACTTTCAATCTACAGTTTGTTGAATCTGCACATGTAGAACCATGGATGCAGGATACCTGTGTGGTGGAAATCTATGTAAAGTATGAAAACCGAGGGGAAAAAATAGGAAAAATACTCATCTTACTTCATAATGCTAACAAAACCGTGCTACGAAATTAGAGAATGGCAAAATAAGTGGAAATTCTAGGATAATCTTACCACAGAACATAATGCAAAGAAATAAATAATCAGCAAATCAAACAAGTGGCATATCAAAACAGTGATTCCCCATATTCATATATCCCTTATCCCAAGAATGTGAAAGTGGTGCAACATCAGAACAAAACATAAAAACAAAACTCCCCACAAAAACCCCAATTAATTATATTCCCAAAAAGAAACAGAAAAAGACTTCATATGTGTTATTCATCTTCTAATATGCCAGAATTTATTTGGTTATGATGACTGAACCAGGGCCCTTGCACATGCTAGGCAAGCACTCTGCAACCGAGATACAGTCCCTAGCACTCATCACAGATTAACCTGTTCATGTGCTGACAGTATGGAATCTGCAACCCCCTGAAATTATAACCCTGAAACACTTTTTCAAAATATGGCATGACAGGCCAGGCATGGTGACGCATGCCTGTAACACCAGCACTCGGGAGGCTGGAGAAGCAGGATCACTGCCAGTTGGAGGCCAGCCTGAATAGCATAGTGAAAACTTGTCTCAAAACGACCAAAAACAAAACAAAACAAAACAAAACAAATTAACATATGGCATGACAACCTATAATATGGCATAGCAACCTAACAATCTACATTAAAATCATATGGGTTAGTGATTACACAAATAGATTTCTAAAGCCTACGACAGTCCTACAGGTTACAATCTCTTAAGAGTTCAAAATGAGTATGTTTATCAATATCAAATTCATGAGACACTAGCCTTTTCCTGTGAGTCAGCACCATTCACAGACTGTGGGGAAAGAGAACAAGAAGTCACTAAGAAGCAAGCCCTCCCTGTGCATTGGCACCATGCATGGGCCACTGGGGGAGAGACAGATGCCAGCCCCTTCCAGTGCACAGATTGGGAAACAAGAAGACCCAACCCCCACCCCACCCCACCTCAACCATAAGCGACCAGCGGATCTAGACAAACAAAGGCTGCAATGACAACTATTGAAGTAAAATACAATTTAATGCTTGAAGCTTGTGTTCCACTGACTTTGCAGGTCTAAAGCCAGTAGTCTGATCATCTAGTCAAAGGACAACAATACACAATGTAGCATCTAAAAGGGGGATCTCCTTCTGAAGGTGGTAGCCATTCTTGATTCCCTGTTGTCTTTTTTTGAAGTCTTATATCATTTTCATTGTTTTGTTAGGTTTTATTCTGTTTTGTTTGATTTTATTGTATCTGGTAGTCTGATCATCTACTCAAAGGATCATAATACACAATGTAGCATCTATGGGGGATCTCCTTATGAAAGTGGTAGCCATTGTTAATTTCCTATTATCTTGTTTTGAATTCCTGCATCATTTTCATTGTTTTATTATTTATTCTGTTTCATTTATTTTATTATTTATTCTGTTTTGTTTTGTTTGATTTTACTCTATGTGATGGCATGGGCAGCTATTTCATAGATAACAAGATCTATTACAGTAGTCATTTGGGATTTACACTTACCTTGTTGTGAAGTCCTTTATTGCATTGTTTTGTTTTTATTGGTTCTATAATCCCCAGCTCCTCAGTACAAAAGGAAAGGAGGGAAGAAAAGAGGAAGGGAGGGTAAGAGAAAGGGAACTAAGGAAGGAATATATAGAAACAAAGTATTTTAAAATAAGCTGAGTCAAGAGGATCACCATGAGCATGAGGCCAGCCTGGGCTACATAGTGAGTTCAAGGCCAGCCTAGGCTACACAATGAAAACTCATCTCAAAAACAACCAACCAACCAAGCAACCAACCAAACCTCAAAAATAAAATGAGTATCAGGGACCCGTAGAAAATGCCAAATGACCTAACAGAGGTAAAACTGGAACCTTGGAGGGGATTGAGGGAGGGATATTTGAAGGAAAAAAAGGCAAAAAGTTTTTTCTAATTTGATAAAGACTATATAAATGTATAGCTCTAACATATTAAAGAATCAGGCGGCAGAATCAGCAACCAGAAGAGCCTAGTAACAGAATTGGTTGTAATAAAAGCACTAAAAGGAATGAGAAAGAAAGATAAAAAGAAAGAATGAATGAGTAAGATCCTTGAAATTAAGAATACCAAATGGTCGAATTTAGCAAAACTTCCACCTTTATGTCTCTTCTTTCATCACTTTATAATATCAACTGCTAGTTGTGTCAGATACTGTACTATTCTACATACTTTACAAGTATTCATTCATTTAATCTTTACAACTATCTGTCAGATGATATTCTTTCTGTTTTATAGATGAAAAACTGTACATTGTAACTTGAAACTAAGATTATTTGCATAAAATTATAGGCAATAAGTGGCAAGCAGAGCAGGGATTCAAATCCAAGCAGTTTAGCTGTCAAGTCACATTCTTAAATATTCCCTGGTTCTTTCTTGATGAGAAATACAGACACTATTAACCTAAGGGCCAGCTTCAGCACCAGGCTTAATTTCCTCAGGCTTGTAAACTGCAAAACTCTATAGTTATAGAAATTCAGTGGAAATTACAGTACCTAGAAACCATAACATGAAACCATCCCTACATAAAAGAATTATATCTTTTTTTTTTTTTTTTTTTTTTTGCGGCACCGGGGATTGAACTCACGACCTTGCGCTTGCCAGGCAGGCACTTAGGCCGCTGAGCTAGATCCCTGGCCCTAAGAATTATATCTTTTTAAACAAGGTGTGAGAAGAGAGGGAGGACACTATTTTCCGAAACATTAAACATTTCTTTTCATTCCCATGGAAACTCTCATATTACACTCCATATTTCAGGTTCTTTTCCTAAAGAAAAAAAAATTTTTTAAACAAATTCTGACAATGCTTGTATTTTGGGAAATCTAAATAACTTATTTTAAGGATAAAAATAACAGTGAACTAATGAAACTAATGTAAAAGTTTAGGCTTATTTTGGGAGTTTCTTGTCATTCAATGAACCTAAGTGTCTATAGTATACTAGGTCACACAAATGAAGGTTCTCAAAGAATTCACATGATAATACAGTGTTTCTTAAATTATGATCCATTGACTCCTGAAGGGTTCCAGGATGAATTCCTGAAAATCAAACTGACACAGTCAGAGGCCACCATTGGGGCAAATCAAAAACAAACTCCAGAGCCCTTAGCCTAAGCCATTAAAAGTATGACTTGTTTTCTTTTGAGGCACTCAGGGACTTTCAAGAGTTTCTGCTTGGCTGAGCATGGTGGCACACGCCTGTAATCCCAGCACTCAAGAGGCTGAGGCAGAAGGATAAACAGATTTTGAGGCCAGCCTGGGCTACAAAGTGAGTTCAATACCAGTCTTAACTGTATTGTGAAAAACCGTAAAAAATAGTTTTTGCTAAACAATAGTGACTTTTCATTTGGGTCTACAGATGCCCATTAGGTAATTCAAGCAGCATAAAGCTTGACCTGCATTACCTTAAAACTTTGGATCAGATCCATGCTCATTTCTGCATTTTAGCATGTAAACCATTTAGGAGTATCTATCTAAAAGTTAGCAAAACAAGCCCTAAATTTACAAAACCTATATCTCATCTTCCTTCAAAACTGAACACCAATTTGAGATTTACAGGAACATTCAACTACCAATGAATACTCAGAAGTTTCTAGCTATTGCCCTAAATCTGTTGTCACCAAAGATTCCAGCAGTCTTCACAAGACTGAGACTGCCCCAAAGAGAAACAATCATCTCATGAAGTCTAAAGTGCTCCCTTGAGGAACAAGACTTCTCCCTGAGCCATGCTGCAAACCCAGAACTGACATAATGATCAAGTGAACCCTGGCCTGCCTCAGCTAATCCATAAAGCTAGTCTCGTGTTTTTGTGCAGGGCAATCTAGACTTTCTTCATCATCCTCTTTAGCCCCTCAAACTGACATCCCTTCCCTATTTTCTCTTACTTCATAGCTCTAATAAATTTGCCCATGCCTTATACTAAAGGGTCCTGAAATATCATTTCTGTGGTAAGAGGTGATGAATATATCTCCAGAAGGTAAGCTGAGGTCTCTGACTTCCTTTGGGAGACCTGCTTGGATGCTGTTTAGTGATAAAACTGTAAAAATAACTTAATTTGTTTTTGTTTCAAAAAAAATCCAAGAAGTTATTAATACAAGTAGACTCAGAACTAAATTTGTATGATCCTGTAACCAAGCACAAACCATAAAGAAAAACAAAGCCTGATAAATTATAGACTATATTAAAATTAAGAACATTAGTTCATTAAAATACATCATTAAAGGAATGAAAAAGCATCTTATAGAGTATGAGAAGATATTTCTAATACATACATATATTCAAAAAAGCCTTTTATCCAGAACATGTTAAGGGTTCCTAAAACAATAAAAAAATAAAAAGAAAAACAAGACAGCTTAACAACTGACAAAAGACCTAAACAGACGCTTCACAAAGATAGTATTTAAATGGTTAATAAATATGTTAAAATACCCATTATCATTAATTATCAGGGAAATACAATTTAAAACCACAAATGAAATATTACTATGCCCAAAAAGACTAAAATAGAAAAGAATGATAATACCAAGTGTCAGAGAGAATATATCAAACTCTCATCTAGCTGGTTAAGAATATACTGGTATAGCCATTTTAGAAAACTATTTAGTATTATCTATGAAAGCCAAGCATATGCATGCTATATGATTCAATTTTACTCCCAGAATGTTACCTGGTCCTAATCTTGAATTTCTACTCCTTCTTAATTTTATCTTTGAGGGCAGGATGCCTGTAGCCCTGAAGTTCCAGTCAGGTGAGGTGGTCAAAACTGGCTGATCTCAGATGGCTGCCTACCAAAATACCCATCAGACAAACTCCAACTTCATTTTAATGCTATCTATATGCTCAATGACACCCTCCTTTCAGGGCCATGACACTTGACAACTGCCACGATGACAACCAGAAAGAACCATAAAAGGAGCAGAAAAGTATCACTCCAATTCCTGGTAAACCTCCGTCCCATTCCCAGAAAGGACATGCTTATTTGTCCCCTTTATTAAGCCTATCCCTCTTCCTCATTTCTTTTACCCTACCAGTGATGGCAAACCTTTTAGAGTTTTCAATGAGAACAGCTCATGCAGGAAGGCAAGCCAGTTTCCCACCACTGCATCTCCATGATTTCCCAAACCCCAAAAGGTCAAGAAGTTGATTTGTCTTTGTGGCCGTTTCATATTTGCTAAGGCAAATTTGCTCATTAAACATTCTGCTGTATTTTACTTTAAAAATAAAAAAGTTGACTTTTAGGTTTATCTCCCACTTCTTTTATTTTCCCTCTTTTATTCTTGGCCAAATAAAAGTCTCCTTACTTGCTCAATTTGTGCTTACTCTTCCTGACAGGCAAAAAGAATACAGTTTGAGGTCAAAGACTATTAACAGATATACTTCCAAATGAACTGCATACATATTTCTAACCAAAAAATTATTACAAGTTCATAGTATCTTAAAAACCTGGAAATGATTCAACTGTTCATCAATAGTAGGACTCAGACCATATGCCGGAGGAGCGCCCAGGCTAGCCATGTGGTCCAAAAGCTCTGAACTCCTTGCAGCCAGGTGCAAAGCCCTGGGGGCACCACACTCTGGGGGTGCATCCCTGCTAGCCACCTGGGTCCTGAAGGTTCTGAATCCCACCCAGCCAGGTGCAAGGCCCCGGCGACACTCTGGATGTGCATCCCTGCAAGCTGCATAGAGAATCCGAGCTCTGCACAGTCCAGTGTCTCAATGCAACCCAGCGCAACCCATCACGGGAATACTCAGCCAGCCTTGCAGGTCAAAGAGCACAAGGCCATGGCATCAAAGTTCAGAGGTGTGCCCCAACTAGCCACGGGAATATCAGAGGATTGAAGCTCTGCCTAGCACAGCATACCAGTGGAATGCATGAGGAGGTGCCTGGCCAGCCACATGGGTCCCAGGGTAAAATGACAAAATGAAAGAGCAAGACGCAATCTCAGTACTCCAGCCCACTGAGAACAAGCCCCACAGTCATTGAAATGGAAAACAGTGAAAACAGCACAACTGAAATTTCTGAAATGATAGCAACTGAAGTAAAGAAACAACTTCATGAAGCTATAGAGGAAATCGGATCAGAAATGATCTCTCAGGTTAAAAAAAAAAAAAGACAGTTCTGTTTTATTCTCTTTAAAAAAAAAGACAAACATTATGAAAGAAATGTTGAGTGTATCTAAAGAAGATTTATACTTGAGATCATGCTCGTGGATGAAATGGTTTAGAGTCACATGGGTGAATTTCGTGTTGTCTCCCTAGTATAACAAACTAAAGGAGTTAGTGGGATCCAAAATGCACAATATATATCGGGAAAGTCAAAGGGTGGAATTATCTAAAAAGGGAAGGAAGTGGCCACTGTTAATCTATTATCATGATTTGAAATTCATATTGTCTTCATTGTTCTGATTAGTTTCGTTTTATTCTGTTTTGTTTGATTTTATTATACTTGATGTCCATGAGGACAGCTATTTCAAAGATAACAAAATATGTAATTTCAGCCATCAAGGATTTCCAATTATCTTGTTTCAAAACCCTGTATTGCTTTCATTTTTTTGTTTTGATTGATTTTACTCTATTCTGTGTTGTTTGTATTATGTCTGAAGGTGTAGGCAACTATTCTGAAGATAATAAGAAGCATTATGGTAGCCACTGCTGTTTTACTACTATCTTGAAGTTTGGGATTGCTTTCTTTGTTTTGTCTTGTTTGTTTTGTTTCTTTTTTTACTGGTTTTATTCTGTTCTATTTTGTTTGATTTTATTTATGCTTGATGGCATGGGCAGTTATTTTGAAGATAACAAGAAGCATTATGGTAGCCATTATTGATTCTCTTTTACCTTGTTTTGAAGTCATGTACCATGTTCATTGTTTTGTTGTGGTTGACTCTATAGTTTGTTTTATCTTGTTTGTTTATATTCTCTTCAAAATAAAAAAAAAGATTTAGATAAAAAACAGAGGAACATAAGAAAACAATGGAAACCTTTAATGAATAGTATAAGACAGAATTAGAATGCATGAAACAGATTCAAAGGGATATTCAGGAAATGAAAAATTCCACTGAAAGCTGGCAAAACCACTTGAATGAAGACAAAGATAGAGTCTCAGATCTTGAAGATAGGATGAAGGCTTATGGTCACAAAAGAAAAGATCTCTTAAAAATAACAAGGAATCAGGAAACAACAATTCAACAGCTGCAAGATAATGCAAAGAGAAACAATATAAGACTAACAGGTGTCAATAAAAAACCAGGGGTCGACACAAATGACATATGAAGACTATTTACAGAAATAATAGCAGAAAATTTTCAAAACATGGAAAGAGAATCCAATATATAGATAAGTGAGGCATATAGAACCCCATTAGCCATAACCAAAATAAATCTTCAGACAAATAATGATTAGGATATCAGAAATTCAACTCAAGAACAGAATACTAAAAGCTGTCAGAGAAAAGATATAGACCACCGACGAAAGAAAGTCTATCAGAATCACAGCAGACTTCTCAACACAAACCTTCAAGTCAAGAAGAGCTTGAAGTGAAGTAGTTCAAGTCCTGAAATAAAACAACTTTCAACCCAGCTTGATGTACCCTGCAAAACTATCTTTGAAAATTGATGAAGAAATAAGATACTTCCATGACAAACAACTGAAAAATTCACAACCACCAAACCAACACTACAAAGACTACTGAAAGATATTCTAAAAAGAGACAAAGGTAACTACAATTCTAACAACAACAGCAGAAGGAAACTACTAAGCAGGGTAAACAAAACAGAAAAAGTAGAAAACCAACAACAGAAAGATAACATGACAGGGATAAGTCAGTACATATCAGTTATAACCTTGTATCAATGTAAATGGTCTCCACTCACCAATAAAAACAAACAGACTGGCAGAGTGGACTAAGAAACAAAATCCAACAATATGCTGTGTATAAGAAACACATTTCACTCAAAACGAAATTCACAGACTAAGAGTCAAACAATGGAAAACAATACTCCATGCAACAGGAACCCAGAAAAAAGCAAGGATAGCTATTCTGTTGGCAGATAATGTGAGCTTCAAACCAAGAATGATCAAAAGAGATAAAGAAGGTCACTACATACTTCTTAGGGGAAAACTTCAAGGGGGAGAGAATACAGTCATAAATACATATGCACCAAACATGGGAGCACCCAATTATGTAAGACAAATCTAAATAGACATGAAAAATCAAATAAGCAATAATACAGTTATAACGGAGGACCTTAACACCCCACTGTCACAAAGAGACAGATCAACCAAACAAAAATCAGCAAAGAAACAACGGAACTGAATCAAACTTGTGAACAAATGGATATAGTAGATATGTACACTGCTCCACCCAACACCATCAGAATACACATTCTTCTCAACTGCACATGGGTCATTCTCTAAAATAGATCATATAGTAGCCCACAGAACACGCTTAAGTAAATGCAGAGGAAATGAAATAATTCCATGCATATTATCTGATCATAGTGCAATAAAATTGGAAATTAATGATAAAAAACACAAGAACCTCATAAACACATGGAAATTAAATAACAGTCTCCTAAACAACCAATGGATCACAGAAGAAATTAAACAATATGTACAGTCAAATGAAAATGCAAATACAACTTACTGGAACCTGTGGGACACAATGAAAGCAGTCCTCAGAGGGAAATTTATAGCGGTAAACTCCCACATCAGGAAAATGGAATGAACACAAATAAACAACCTAATGCTGTACCTTCTAGAAAAAGAAGAGCAAGTCAAGCTCAAAGCCCAAAGAAGGGAGGAAATTATAAAGCAGAGCAGAAATTAGTACAATTGAAACTAAGAAAACAATACAAAGAATTAATGAATCAAAGAGTTGGTTCTTTGAAAGAATAAATAAAATTGATAAACCCCTAGCCAACCTTATCAAAAAGAGAAAAAAAAAAACCCTCAAATCCACACAATAATAAATAAAAAGAGCAAAATCACTACAGACCCTGTGGAAATACAGAAGATTAACACCTACTTCAAAAACCTTTACTCTCACAGGTTCAATAACACAGAAGAAATGGACCAATTCTAAGAAACATACAAATTACCAAAGCTGAATCAAGAAGAGGTAAAACTGCTGAACAACTCAGTTTCAGTTAATGAAATTGAAAATGTAATTAAAAACTTACCAACAAAGAAAAGCCCAGGACCTGATGGATTCACAGGTGAATTCTAAAAACCTAGGGAAGACTTAATGCCAACACTCCTCAAACTCTTCAAGGAAACTGAAAGGGAACCAAGTCTCCTTAATTCATTCCTGAAAGCAAGTATCACCCTAATATCAAAACCAGAGAAAGAACCAACCAAAAAGAATTACAGGCCAATCTCCCTAATGAATATATATGCAAAAATCCTCAATAAAATACTGGCAAATAGAATGCAACAAATTATCAAGAAGATTATACACCATGATCAAGTGGGATTCATCCCAGGAATGCAGGGATGGTTCAACATATGCAAATCAATAAACATAATACACCACATCAACAGAGTCAAAGAAAAATCACATGATCATCTCAATAGATGCAGAAAAAGCTTTCCACAAAATCCAACACTTATTCATGATAAAAATCATACAGAAAATTGGAATAGATGGTCTCTACCTCAATCTGATAAAAGTCATATATGATAAACCAACAGCCAACATCTTACTATGGACAAAAATTGAAAACTTTCAACCCAAAATCAGGAACAAGACAAGGATATCTATTATCACCACTCCTATTCAATATAGTTTTGGAAACACTAGCCAAAGCAATTAGAGAGAGAGAAATAAAAGGAATAAGCATAGGAATGGAAGAAGTTAAATTATCATTATTTGCAGATGACATGGTACTCTACATAGAAGACCCACAAAACTCCATTGAAAGACTTCTAGATGTAATAACCAAATTCAGTAATGTAGCTGGATTCAAGGTCAACACTCAAAAATCAGTAACATTCTTGTACACAAACTCACTGACAGAGAAATAAGGGAAAAAACACCCTTCAAAATAGCATCCAAAAAAATGAAATACTTAGGAATCAATCTAACAAAGGAAGTAAAAGATCTACACACTGAATATTACATTACTCTGAAAAGGGAAATCGAAGATTTCAGAAAATGGAAAGATATTCCCTGTTCATAGATAGGAAGAACAAACATTGCGAAAATGGCCATTCTCCCAAAATTGTTATACAGATTTAAGGCAATTCCAATCAAAATACCATTTGCAAACCTCACAGATCTAGAGAAATCATTCCTAAAATTCATCTGGAACCAGAAGAGACCTAGAACAGCAAAGGCGATTCTGGGAAACAAAGACAAGGCAGGAGACATCGCAATCCCTGACTTGAAATTATACTACAAAAGCTACTGTGATAATGATAAAATCAGCATGGTACTGGAATCAAAACAGACCTGAAGATCAATGGACTAGATTAGAAGATATAGCCACAATTACAAACATACTCAGCCACCTCATCTTCGACAAAGGGGCCAAACATATTCACTGGAAGAAAGATAGCCTCTTTAACAAGTGGTGCTGGGAAAACTGGCTTTCTGTATGCCAAAAACTAAAACTAGACCCATACCTATCACCATTAACTAAACTAAAATGGATCAAAGATCTAAATATTAAAACAAAAACACTAAATCTTCTGGAAGACAAAGTAAGTAGAAATCTTGATGACATAAGAGTAGGCAGAGAGTTCATGAATAAAAATTAAACTGCACGGGAAATACTTTCCAGAATTAACAACTCGTCTTATTAAAAAAGTTTTTGCATGTCAAAAGAAATCTTCAACAGAGTGAACAGAAAACCCACGAATTGGGAAAATATGTTGGCCAACTGTCCCTCAGAGGACTTCTATCTAGAACATATAAAGAATTAAAAAACATCAGGCCTCCAAAATTCAAAGACCCAATCCAAAAATGGGCATCTGAGATGAATACACGCTTTTCAGATGAAGAAATACAAATGGCAAATAAATACATGAAAAAATGTTCAATGTCAATTGTTATTCAAGAAATGCAAATTCAAACAACACTGAGACTCCATCTCACTCCAGAAAGAATGGCCAAGATCAAGAAATCAACCAATAACAAATGCTTCAGGGGCTGTGGGGAAAAAGGAAGTCTTCTCCACAGTTGGTGGGAGTGTAGGTTGGTGCAACCACTGCGGAAATCAGTGTGGAGAGTCCTCAAAAAACTAGAATTAGAGCCGGGCATGGTGGCTCACGCCTGTAATCCCAGCACTCCTGAGGCTGAGGCAGGAGGATCCTTGTGAGTTCCAAACCAGCCTGGGCGACAAAGTGAGCCCAAGGCCAGCCTCAACTGCATAGTGAAACCCTGTCTCAAAAGGACCAAACAAAACAAAACAAAACAAAACAAAAAAACCCCACTGTCATCATTATTTCTCAAACCATTTATCAACATCTGACTTCTACCATACATATTTATCTGCTTATATGTGTACTGTTTCTCTTTCCCACAAAACTAGAAGTTATAAGCAACAACTTCTCATCTCCAAAAAACTGAAGAGGTAAGATTTTCCAAAACACTCAAAACCCAAAAACCAACTACACCTGAAAAATACCTCAGAAAAGTTGTCATCAATGAAGGGTCCTAAATATTAGCAATAAAGCAACCACAGGCAACTAGCAAGCATCACATTGGGAATTAAACTAAAAAGAGAGAAAACAAAATGAGATGACACTTAAGCAAAATGCAACCCCAGACATCCAGTTCAACAAAGGCAAATCCAGGAGACAATAAGGTGAGACAATCTGAAACCCCTCCACCACGACTCTCTGAAGTGGTAACACAGCAATTGAATGAGGCGCTGGAAAAAATGAAATCAGACATAATCTGTAAGATAACTACTAAGATAACCAAAATACATACCATGATTAACAACCTTAGAGCAGATACAGACAAAAAACAAATAGATGACCTTAAGAAAATTATGCAAGATCAGCATGGGAAAGACATGGAATCCATACAGCAGATTCAAGCAGATATCCAGGACAATAAAAACTCCACTGAAAGTAGTTGAAGCAGAGCAGGCCAGTGTGTAGACAGGATCTCACATATTGAACACAGCTTTGCAGTTAGCAACCAGGAAAAGAAAGATTTCTCAAAACTAGCAAGGGACCATGAGAAATCAATACAGAAGCTGCTAGATGAGACAAAGAAAAAAAATTAAGATTAACTGGAGTTAATGAACAAGCAGGAGATACCACAAATGACATTTTAAAAAAGTTCAGACATCATGACAGAAAACTTTCCCAGAAGGGACAAAGAATTTGACATCCACATGAATGAGGCATACAAAACTCCACTTAGCCATGAACAAAAAAAAAAAAAAAAAAAAA
>RJWT010005996.1:0-30663 GCA_004365215.1 Cuniculus paca | reverse complement strand
CTGAAATCATCAACAGAGTGTTAGATAATAAAATGGAAACAGTTTTTATAAATCAGAGAGAAAAAATTACTTTTATGTAACATTGGTTACATTAAAATCAACTCTAATGGCACAATAATGGTTCCTGTGGGTTGATCCTCTTCTGAGGTGACAAAGGATTGCCTGAAGTTGGGGACTTTGTCTGGTACCTCACCTCTCAAGTCTGCTTAGCCCAGGTCCTCAGCACCTAGCAGTGTGATACCCAGTGCCACCTTGCTAAGAGCTGCTTTTGTTATTGCTGCTATCAGAGGCCAAAGTGGCTGCTTCTACTTAACAGTTGTCAAGGATTTGTAATTCTGACAAGATACAATGTCTAGATGATCAGATTTTCAAAATAAGACTTTCCTAAAAGATGGTTGCTATTTCTCAGTAATTGACCTTATACCTATTTTGTCTCATTGATTTGTCTTTTAAAATGTGCCCTGACTCAGAATTGCATGTAGCCCTATAATGCAGCTTCTTTTCTTTTTGTCCTCTTTAACTGTGTGTTTCGCTAGGTTTTGAAGGGATGTATTGATTTTAATTGTAGGTGTTGGGCAGGAATGAACAGGTCCAAATATTGCTGTGGTTTTTAGTTGTAACTAAGTAGACATTTATACAATACTCTCTGTGTGCTTGGTAGATACTGTGAGTGGTACAGTGATGGGAAGACAGCCCCACAGGGAAGGTGGGGTTCAGTGCATATTTAAAAAAAAATACATATATATATTCTTTCACAGATACTTTTCATGAAAAATTAAGATCTCTTCATCATCACTAATTTAAAGAAATTGTTAGTTTGACCTCCTGTAAGTTAATATTTGCTTTTCTTGGTATCTTGAGAAGAAAATATTGTAAGAATTGAGATTAAAATTTTTTTTACTGAAAATGCATAATGACTGTTCTTGCAATCAGTGACTCGACGAAGTAGTGAAGAAATGAAACGGGACATCTCTGCACCTGAGGGAGCGTCGCCAGCATCTCTTATGGCTATGGGAACCACATCACCACAGCTGTCCCTCTCCTCCTCTCCCACAGCATCTGTGACCCCAACTACCCGAAGTCGAATAAGGTAGAGAACACTTAATGTTGTATATCTCATGTCTACCTTCCCAGACTTTTAAGAGTAAATAATGAGTTTGTACATAACACTATATTTTCTCTTTCTTTTTGTGTTAGTAAATGTTGACTCATCTTTTCTCTTGTGTAGAATTGGACAGATGGTGTAGACAATACTGAACAAAATAAGAGACAGTTTGTTTCCTTAAGCACTTGAGTATTTTTGTTTTTTACTAGAGAATGGTTGAATACAAAAGTAAGTACAGGTTGAGCATCCCTGTCTGAAAATCTGAAATTTTGGAGTACAGACATTATTTTCCAAAAGTTTTGGATTTCAGGTTTTCCGATTAGAGATGCTCAACCAGTAAAGCCTATGCAAATATTCTAAAATCTGAGTAATCTGAAACACTTCTGATCCAAAGCATTTCAAATAAGAGATACTTAACCTGCATTGTGAAATTTGAACCTTGCAGGCTATCAGTGGAGTGTTAGAGGTTTCCTATAAAGGTGGAATTGTAGCAGGACCTTGAGGGTTGTAAATGGGGGAGGATGTTACAGGAGAGGTAACTTGAGCAAATATACAAAAGAGGTGAATAAGTGAGGAGTCAGGCATGCAATGGGTAGAAAGCACTGCAGATCCAGGAACCAGAGGAGATTGTACCTACTGTATTAGGGGGCAGTAGAAGAGAAGATGAAATAGCTAAGGTGGGCATAGTGGTGCATGCCATGACTAAGGCAGGAGCATCACAAGTTCAAGCCAAACCTAAGTAACTTTCAAAGCTTATAGATAGATAGATGGATGGATGGATGGGGCTAGGTGGGCATGGTGGTGCATGCCTGTAATCCCAGCACTCAGGAAGCTGAGCCAGAAGGATTCCTGTGAGTTGGAGGGCAACCTGAGTGATGTAGCATGACCCTATCTCAAAAGAAAAAAAAAAAGAAGAAAGGAAGAGGAGTGAGTGTATAGCTCAGTGTAGTGCCCTAGCTTCAGTCCCCAATATTAAAAAAACAAAAAGATTGACTAACAAGGTATGGCTTAGATGATAGAATCTCTTTAAAGTAAAATTGAGTCAGTTCAGTGAGGTAGAAGCAGTAAAGTAGGGTAAACATATTTGCGTGAGAAAATGATTAAAGTACTGTTCTATTCTGGACAAAAGTTAGGGAAGCAGCTAAAAGGTTATAGGAGCCTGGAACAGAGTCAGTCAAATCCGAACCAGGGTCATAACAGCAGAAAAGAGCTGAAGAGAGGGTTGGGTCCAGGAGATTTTTCAAAAGAAAAGGTGATTTCAGCAACAGATTTATTTTTTTAATCACGGGAATACAAAGAACAGGAGGAGAGATGTCAAAGGTGTTTCTAAGTATTTAAGCTGGAGCTTAGAAAGCATGATGCTATATTAATACTTGATAAGCACCCTGAGTTCAATTCCCAGTACCAAAAAAATAATAATACATAAGCAATCCATGAAAATGTAAATTTAAGCCGGGTGTCGTGGCGCACGCCTGTAATCCCAGGACTCCAGAGACTGAGGCAGGATTGTTGTGAGTTCGAGACCAGCGTGGACTACAAAGTGAATTCCAGGCCAGCCTGAACTGCATAGTGATGCACTGTCTCAAAAAGACACAAAAAAAAAGAAAAAAAGAAAATTTAAGTTTATGTTTTCTTCAGAGTTATGTCAGAAACTATTTTAGACTACCAAGTGTTAAGAACTTAGAGGAAATTGATAAATGTCAGAAGTTTGTCAGTGTTTTTAGGGATAAGGAAGTTGTAAGTATTCAGAATAGAAAGAGGGATAGTAAAGTCTTTCAGAAATTTAGCCATGTATTAATTTCTAGGTTTGATGATAAAATGAAGTATTTAGCTCTCAGATTCAAATTATGAACTTACTTTTAAAGTGCCACCTCAAGGGACCCAACCTCTGAGATTAGTGGTCCCATAAGCACTGCATCTGATGACCAAATTGTTAGTATAGGGGTGAAGGAGCATAGACCACTTTGAGCATGCAGGGGAGGGACTGTCAGTGCTCCTCTTTGTGTCCTAGCAAAGGTCTCTCTGCGCAGAGGGCACTGGCTGGGAGACATAACACCTACTCCTCTTGGTTCCCCAACTTGGAGCTGTTGATCTTCAACATGGTATCTCTTGGTCTTAGTTTCCACATCTTAGTATGAAGAAGTGGTGAGAAATCACTTCCTAGCTCAAGGGGACTCTTTTCTGCAGCTTCTCATTGTGTCCATAGTTTATTCTGATGCTTTTAAAGCTGTTTTTGTAACAAAAGAGACCCTGTATGAGCCAGAATAAACCTTTCAATTTGTTGTAATACTTACTTTTATGTTTAACATGGCAGTCTTTCTGTTTTCTTCTTTTGTGTGGTTCTTTGTGTGCTTTTTTTTTTCACCTTTTTTGTTCATTTTCATGTCTTTATTCTCTTTTTTTCTATTTACAGTGGCTATTATAGTAAACTTCTTTGAGCCTCTTACACATTAGAAATCTGATATGCTGACATGCAGACACAAAAGTGTTTCTTCTAGGTAGTAATCTCATTGCACATTGAAAAAAAGTTTGGTATTTTGGTTTTGGTTCTAAAATAAATAAAAATTGGTACTATTCCAGTGCACCTCTCCATTGAAAGAGCCTCAGTTCTAAATGCATCCTCTGATTTCATAGCATACTTTGAAAGATACATACTGACAGAATATGCTGAGGAGTACTAATATTATTAACTCTGGGATATTTATTGGTATGCTGAGTATGTGGAATATGTGGCTAGAGTTTTTGCTTTGCTTTATACTCACTGAAAAATAAATCAATTTTTAAAGTACAGGCTACTTGTCAAGGAATGTTTTACAAAGCAGTGTCTTTCTCCAGATGCTCCTTAGTGTTTTGCCTCCAGAGTAGCTGCTGAAAGGAAGGATTTGATGCAGAATGAATAGAGTTGTATGTCCCCTCTGCCTCATCACCAGGGGTGACTGCAGAATCTTTTTTATTTCACTGTCTGTTCTGTGGCAAGATTTTTATTCTGCCTACAAGGCAAAAAACCATGTCATAAAATACATTACATAGAATTTTTGAGAAGAATTCATTTTAACATTCATTCAGTTATTGGTGATGCTGAGGATCAAATCTAGGGCCTTGTTTTTGCTGGGCAAGCAGTCTGCCACTAAGCTATACTCCCCAAACCAGCTGTTGATTTTTTTTTATCCAAGCTTCAATAGTATGTCCATTGTATTATAAATTCTGAAGTTTCTTTAGGGGTAGGGATTCTGTGTTCACCACTGATTGTCCAGCATGTGCACATTCACTGGTGTAGTGCTATTCCACACAAGATGACACTGGATGTGAGTAAATCTACAGAAAATTTCCATTTCCTATTAAAATGAAACTCTAGGGCTAGGGATGTAGTTCAGTGGTAGAGTGCTTGCCTAGCATGCACAAAGCCCTGAATTTAATCCCCAGTACCACCAAAAAAAAAAACAAACAAAACCTCTAACTCCCTACAGACAATAGTGTATACAACTTGCCGAGCACTGTGGCGTGTACCTGTGGCCCCCACACTCAAGAGACTGAGGCAGGAGAATCACTTGAGCTCAAAAGTTCAGGACCAACCTAGGCAACATAGCAAGACTGTCACCAAAAAAAAAAAAAAAAAATCTATATACATGAGCAATAAACACACTTGAGATGTTTTAAGGAAGTGGTAAATGTTTTTTAATGTTTATTGCCATCTTTTGTCTGTCTTTATCTGCTTACCCCGAGTTGTGAGGCCCCTGAAGGCGAGAGCTGTATCTTAGAATCCTCCACCTTGCATAATCTTGCCCTTTGTATTTATAGTAAGTGATCCAGAAACTTACAAGATGATTAAGGAAATAAAAAGGAGTAAAATAAACCAAAGTGTAAAGATAATGGAAGGGTAAAACACTGAATGAAAAACAGGATGATTTCAGTTGGTGCCAATATCAGGTTGTCTCCCACACTCTCTAGCACCCTGCAATGCATACTCTTTAATTGTGAATGCATTTGATACTAAGTATTTCCTCTTTGCCTATATATAGTGCCTAGAGTCTCTCCTTTCAGATATCAGAAGCCCCAGACAGCTACAGGACTATGGGGCCATAAACTAAAAATAGAGAAGAATCAAATGAAAAAAAAGTTACTCCTTGCCGTTAAATGTTCGAAAAATGTAAACTAACGCTATATTCTTATTCTGGTGCTCAAATACAAAGTATTTCATCGTTGGACTTCTTGTTTTCACTTATCAGAGAAGAAAGGAAAGATCCTCTCTCAGCATTAGCAAGAGAATATGGAGGATCGAAGAGGAATGCCTTGTTGAAGTGGTGTCAGAAAAAAACAGAAGGCTATCAGGTAATCCTCGGGTTCTTGTGTTCTCAATAAGCAGTTGATAAACCAAGTGTTAGGGTATCATAACTCAAATCACATTCAAAATGACCCTTATACCAAATTTCAGGAACATTCTCAAAGTCAACCTTTCCAGGGTAGCCAGTCTTTCCAATATTTTTTATTTAGCTCTTATAGCACTTTCTAAAGTCAAGATTGAATGCTTTTGTTGAGATATCATTTGGACTAAGAGTGAAAAATGCATGCATTTCACTTAAAATTAATATCTTAAAAATATGTACATTTACATTTTAGTTGTATTTGATAAATTTTTAAAATTCTCATTGTGTTTTGTCTTGTCATTTCATATCTGGTCTATTGTAACTTCCTACCATTTCCTCTCCCGTCTGTCTGTCTCTTTTGATACTTTATTCAGGTTTTATTTTAAATGATGCTACATACTACTTTGGAGAGGGAGTTGTAATTCCACACAAAATGAAAACCTCTTTTTTGTGGAGGGAGTACTGGGGATCGAACTTATGACCTCACGCTTGCCATGCCAGTGTTTGTGTCGCTGAGCTAAATCCCCAGCCCGGAACCTTCTAAAATGTATCCAACACCCATGTCCATAGTAGCATAATTCACCTTAGCCAATCTAAACCATGCAATTTAGATTCCCAATATCCTCACATAGGATTTTAGTTTCAGAGACTTTTCACAGCTCACAGCCGGTCTTCATACTTTGGTATAAATGCAGTAGTGCAACACAAGAAAGTAATTAGAGTTCACTGTTCTTGGTCTCATCACAATAGCCTTCATCTTAACAAAATGGCAAAAAGGAACTAACTGTAACATCTGCAGATAACTCTCTACAAGAGGCAGTGAAGTAGTAGAAGAGCAGAGTAAGAAGTATGAAAATTCCTAGAAAAATAAACACAGAATTATGTGATCTGGCAATTCCACCTCTGAGTATATACCCAAAAAGACTTGAAAGCAAGGACTTAAGGAGATAGTTTAAGTACACCCATGTCCATAGTAGCATAATTCACAATAGCCAAAAGGTGGAATCAACTCACGAAGCCGCAAATAAATGGATAGACAAAGTTTAATGTATTCATATACCAGAATATTTCTCATACACACATATGTGGGCACATGCACACACACACACTCAATCATGCTTCCTTAAAATGAAAATTCTGACACATTTTGCAATGTGACACCCAAAATTAAAAGGAAATTATTCTGTCTTAGTTACTTTTCTCCTTGCTGAGACAAAATACCCAACACCCAAAGTTAAAGAAAGAAAGGTTTATTTAGCTCACAGTTGGTGGAGGTTGCAGTCCATAATCAACTGGCTCCAAGGTAGGGTGGCATGGCAGACAGGCATCACAGAGGAGAAACAGTTCATGGCAGGCAGAAGGTAGAAAAGCAACAAAGGACAAGACAAGCCCAGGCTACCAGGATTAGGGTGGTGCCAAACCAGTTGGTGGACTGATTTAGTAATCACTTAGCCTTAATCCTGGCACTCTTAATCTTAGCATTGCACCATGAATCATCACACACTCTAGATTCAGCCACTTCTGAAAAGCCCCACCTATGGCTGCATGAAGCTTTGGGGGAACATCTAGACACGAGCCATAACAGCCACTAAATACTAGCTAGACCCAAAAGATATTTATCAAACATTCCATCCAATAACGGCAGCAGAATACACTTAATTTTCAGGTAAACATGAGCATGTCAGGATAGGTATATGTTAAGTCATAAAAGTAGCAAATAAATTTATTTATTTATTTATTGGCACCGGGGATTGAACTCACGACCTCACACTTGCCAGGCAGGCACTTACACCACTGAGCTAAAGCCCCGGCCCAAAAGTAACAAATTTTAAAAGACTGAAATTATACAGATTTCTTCCAATCTTCTGATAACAATGGAAGGAAATTAGTAATAACATAATGGAACTCAGAAAATTCATAAATATGTGAAAATTCAACCATTTACTTCTAAATAACAAGTGAGTCAAAGAATAGGTAACAAGGGAAATTAGAAAATACTTTGAGGAAAGCAAAAATGAAAACATTACATAGCAAAATTTATAGTAGTAAAAGTTTGACAGTTACTGAAAGCAGTTCTCAGAGGGAAATTTATAGCTGTAAATTCTTTTAATAAGAGAAATTAAAGACAGTAACCTAAATTTCTACCTTAGAAAAGTAGGGGAAGTAAAACTAAACTCAAAGCAAGCAGAAGGAAGTAGTAAAAATTAGAACAGAAGTAAGTAAAATAGAAAAACAGCAAAAATGATAAATGGAAAAAAATTTGATTCTTTTAAAGACATCAACAAAATGAAAAATTTCATCTAGATTAACCAAAAACAAAGAAGATTAAAATTGCTAAAGTCAATAAAAGAGGAGGCTGGATATGGTGGTGCGTGCCTGTAATCCCAGCACTCAGGAGGCTGAGCCAGAAAGGTCACTGTAAGTTTGAGGCCAATCTGAACTACATAGTGAGACCCTGTCTCAAAAAAAACAAAAAAGTCGAGCATGGTGGCACGTACCTGTAATTGCAGCACACAGGAGGATCACCAGCAGTTTGAGGCCAGCCTGAACTACATGGCAAGACCCTGTCTCAAAAAAACAAAAAAAAAGTATGCCAGGTATCGTGATGCACACATGTAATCCTAGTACTTGGGAGGCTGAGGCAGGAGGATTGCCATGTGTTTGAGGCCAGCCTGAACTATATATAGGGAGACCTGATCTCAAAAAACAAAACAAGCAAACAAAAAATGCCTTGAACTGTTCCCAGGTGTCGAGGTACATGCCTGTAATTTCAATAGTCTGGAAGGCTGAGGCAAGAGAACGGCAGGTTTGAAGTCAACCTGGGCAGTTGGTTGGTTGATTTTGAGATTGGACCTCGCTATACAGTTCAGGCCGGCCTCAAACTTTTTATATCCTAGGCTGGCCTTGAACTTGTGGTTATCTTTCTGCCTTTGTCTCCCAAGTGCTGGGATTACAGGTATATGCCACCATACCTGGCAGCCTGGACAACTTAGCAACTTTGTGAGAGCCTGTCTCAAAATTTTAAAGATTAAAAAAAAACAAACACCTGAGCACATAGCTCAGGGGAAGGCCTTGTGTTCAGTCCCCAATACCAAAGCTGGGGATGTAGCGCAGTGGTAGAGCACCTCTGGGCTCAATCCCTCAGAACTGGGGAGGAAAAAAAGACCTTGAAGTTTAATGTTATGTAGGGTTTGAATGTCTGCTCTGCTTCTTACTGTGTGACTGTAGGCGAATTAGCCTTTTTTTCTTTCTTTGTAAAATGGGGTAATGGCCAAGACAGGCATAGTTTTTATCCGGTGTTATCTTTAATAGATTACTTTATTCTTCCATTATTGTGTGTTTTCTTGTAAACTTTAAATTTTCATAGAATTCTTTTTAAATCGAGTAATTTTAATTTTATTGACTGATTGATTTTTGTAGTACTAGGGGATTAATCCCAGAGCCACTCTATTATGAATCTACATCCCTAGCTCTTACTTTTTTTATTAGGAGACAGGATCTTGCTAAATTGCTCAGACTGTCCCCAAACCCTTTATTAATCTTCCTGCTTGAATCTCTCTAGTAGCTAAAATTATAGATGTAAGCCACCACATGTGTTTTATGCATAATTTTAAAGTACTACCTCAAAGTTCCCATGGAATGTTGCCATGACTGAAGTTGATTAAAAGAAGATAATTTAAGCATTAAATCAATGATCTAATATTCTTCAATTCTGTCCAATTTAAATTCTCTGATTCTGTGATCTTAGGATATTTACATTGTGTTATGTTGAAAAATACATGTACATAAATTGGTTATTTCAGTAATTTTTAAAGTTTCTTTCATTTACTTGGTGCGTACAGTGTAAGAGGAAATATGATGCAAAGAGAATGGTTAATTGTACAAAAAGAAAGCCCTTTTTGTATACTGGACGGTTTCCTACAAGCCCAGTTGCCTCCATTTGTACTTATGATGTGTATGTATGACTTTTTTGAGAGGGGATTACCTTTTGTTTTCTGTGAAAATATCTCCTTTCGTCCTTTAAAAATAGATATGCTGGGTTTTCAAATGTGAAGCTCTTTAAGCTAAAATCAGTCTGAAATGCATACTCTTTAAACTGAAAGACCTGCTAGAGCTTTTATAAGAGCTCTCAAGAGTCATATAGTTAAGTGCCAGATCCTTTTTCCTATTTAGCTGTGTGAATGTGCATACTTATCCTTTACTGTCAGTAAGTCTGGGTTCAGGCTTTTGGTCTCTTCCTGTGCACAGTCTGCAGGAAAAAGCAGGTTGTGACATTTGACGGTTAAGTCGAGCAGGGGCTGTTACGTGACACTTAGCACACAGTACTCTCACAGGCCCCAAATGTATTATTAATGTTTGGATCATGCATGCTTTATGTCGAAGAAGCTGTCTAATCAGCGGAGATAGATTCCCTAATATCCCTATCTTCTTTCACTAACTCTTTTAAGACTCATCCTAAAATTACTGTGATCACTGTAATTTCATTAACCATCCATTACAAAACAAGCCCTTGTGAGTTCGCCTTTTATCTAACAGATACATTTTTGTCCTTTAAATTGTGCGCTGCCATTTATTAATCACTGAAGTTTTAGAATACTAGAATATTAGTGTTGAAAGGGCCTTGATGTTCTAAATTACTGTCAGGTTAACAGATGTGTACTGAAATCCCACATAGATAAATGATTGCTGAAGAGATTCATCTTGAGTCCATGACATTATATAAGCAACCTTTGTAAGGGTTGAGTCTTCTTTTCTTTTTCTTTCTTACAGCTACTACCTTGGTTTGCACACATTTATGTTTTAAATTTTGCTTTAAATATGCATTTAACACTGATACATTTTCAGCTGATTATATCGAGAATTAATAATCCACTGCCCTATTTCCTTACCTCTTTGAAATAGCTTTCCTGAGGCAACCGCTTTTAATTCTTTAACTTTTTCATTAGGGATACAATATAAGATTGACTATATAAGAGCAGCCAACCAGGTAGTTGAAAAAATAATCTACATTTTCAATAAACTTTTCTTTTGTTTTAAATTTGTATGTAAGAGAGCTTGGAGTGGTAGCAGGTGCCTGTAATCTCAGTACTCAGGTGGGGGGGGCAGTCACAAGTTCAGGCTCAGCCTGGGGAAATTAACTAGATCCCATCTCAAAATAGAAAAAGGACTGGGGATATAGCTCAATGCAAGGGCCCTGGGTTCAATTCTTGTGAATGTTGAGAGCTTTTGTCATGTGATTGTTTTCTTGCTCTGAAAAGACCTAATAATACAATCAAGAAGCCTCGAAAGGTTAATTGAGAGAGCTTCATTTTGAATGAAAAATCCCATTGTTTCCTGATAAAATGCCAGACCTAGAAATGGATTAGTTAAACCTGAAGGATAATGAAATCACTTAATCTAGTGCAAAATAATTTTAATAAACGGACAAAAGGTGTTAGTATTGCTTGAGGTAATTTGATCTCAGACAAACATTGACAATGCAATTTTATTGAGGGATGTGCTCCATTAGTACATGAGCCAAAGAAGAAAAGATTGAGCATTTCTTAGTGAAGATTAGTAGAATTAGAAGAATTGATGGGTTTGAGGGGTTTAGAAATCATGTTCTTAAGGTGCTACGGTTTACTTGCATTCTAGCATTTTTTTTCCCTAATGTCAAAAGTTAATTTGTCGGTTATATTGTAAACCCTAGGCCAAGTAGTATGCAGGCTGTTTAAACATGAATAAAACTAGTTTGTGTTTTCAGGAAGCACATGAGCTAGGCCTTAAAATACACTTCAAGCCCAAGGATATAGCTCAGTGGCACAAATGCCTGCCTGGAAAGTGCAAGGTCCTAAGTTCAATTCCTGGTAAATAAATAAATATAAAATAAAATACACATCAATAATTAAACTCAATGTGGGTTTTTATTTATGGCAATGATAGACTATCACATCATACCTCTGCTGAGTCTTTTAATAAAAAAAAATCAGATATGGTGGCATATACCTATAACCTCAACAACTTGAGAACTGAGGCAGGAAGATGAGTTTAAGGCAAGCTGGGGCAATTTAACATGACCCTGTCTCAAAATAAAATAGGTCCAGGCATGGTGGCACATATCTATAAATCCAGTGCTTAGGAGGCTCAGCCAGGATTGACACAAGCTCAAGGCCAACCTGGGCTACATAGTGAGTTCAAGGCCAGCCTGAACTACATAGTGAGGCCCTGTCTCAAACAAACAATTTTAAAAAGGGCTGGGGATCAATGGTAGAACATTTGATTAGCATATACAAGACCCTGGGTACAATCCTCCAAATCTGTTTAAATTACAAAGAATAAATATCTGGGAAGGCACTGGGGACTAACAAGGCACCCTGGATAAATTCAACAGGAACCAAAATTGTAAATATAAAGAAAATTTGTTGAATTGGGGGTGGCCCCATGCTTACCTCTGATATCCCCTGGGGCATTTGTAAGCTTCTAGAATGGGGCAGAGGCCAAACTGAAATCCATAGTTCAGAATCACTGAATAGAGAGATTAAAATTTGAATTCAGGGCTGCTAAGGCAGCCGGAGTTTAAGGGTCCAGTATTCAAGGGAAAATGGCAAGAGAACAGTGAAGTTAACCTTTGATTTGCCTTTTACCATCAAGGGATTTTTCAAACTGTAAGACATGGGGCAGAAAGAGAAATTTGGTAGAAAATTGTTGCCAAGATGTCAAAATGTAATCAAAACATTTATTTTCACAGTACCAGGGAGCTAAAAATTAGATTTCAAGGCTAGCAAGCACTCTCAGCTTTTGCTTAAGAACTCAAAATAACTGTGCCTTGCAAATAATGGAAGTTTTGAGTTTGAAATTCAGGTTTAGAACTTTCATTTTATGGATGAAGGGATCAGCTCTTACTCCAATTACCTTCCAGAAAAAATTGGAAACTATTCTGGAGGCAGATGATACATCATCTAGCCCCTTATAGTCTTTGATACATAGGGTCTAAGGGTTCCTCAGAAATACCAGACATGCCAATAAACAGAATCAAATGACCAAAAATCTAACGACATAATGACTAGCAGTAAAATAACTTCAAGTGATCCAGATATTGGAAGTAGGCCTTTAAGATGAGAGTCAGAATGTTACCAGAGAATTGGAATCTATAGTAGAATCAAATTTCAATTTTGGGTTGTGGTTTTGTTTTGTTTCACTTTTTTTTTTTGAAACAGGGTTTTGCTATGTAGTTCAGACTGGCCTTGAACTTGTGACAATCCTCCTGCCTCAGCCTCCCAAGTGCTGAAATTATAGGTGTGCACCACCATGTTCAGCTAAATGACAATTTTGGAACTAAAGAATACAGTAGCTTCAATGTGTTTAGTCTCTCTCTCTCTCTCTGTTTTGTACTGGGAATCGAACTCAGGACCTTCCCCCTTGCCAGGCAGGTGCTGATGCTGCTGAGCTATATCCCCAGCCCTGTGTTTAATATCTTACTAGACACAAAAAAGATACATGAACCGGAGAGTTGATCAATAAAGACACCCATAAAAAAGCACTGAGTAATGAAAAGAAGAAAAATGTATGAGAGTGTAGTGGATGTGTAGGAGATAGCCGAAGGTTTACCATATGTAGGTGAGTACCAGGAGAGAGTAAGGATGGTTGAGTGTGTCACTGTAAAAGTGCTAAAAATCAAAGATAATGGTAAAATCTTGAAATTGCTAGGGAAGAAAAGATTTGTGTCCGTGGAATCATGATAAGGTGGTAGCTATTCTCAGTCAATAATAAAGTAGGATTTGTCACCAGTAGGCCCATTGTAAAAGAAAAATTAAATGAAGTTTTCTAGCAGAAAAATAAACTCCATAGGAAAATAAAACTTAAAAGAATAAAGAGCAAAGGAAGGAGTAAATATGTGGGTAAATATAAATAAGTATTGACTGCAAAATAATAAAAATATCTTGATTAAAGATAAAGATAGGTTTAAAATAAAAGACAAGCCAGGCATGTTGACACATGCCTGTAATCCCAGCATTCAGGGATGCTAAAGCAGGAGGACCACAGGTTTGAGACCAACTTGGATATCTTAGCAAATTTAAGGAGTGGGGATATAGCTAGGTGTAAAGGGTCTAGGTTCAACCCCCAGCCCCTCCCCAAAAGCCAAAAAAGTTTGCGGACAGTACATGTAGCTAAGGTGTTAGTAAGATTCTTGCATTGTCCAGGAAGTTATGAAATTATTAAGTTATTGTAGATTTCAATAAGTTAAGGATTAAATACTATAAATCTCTAGGACTATGCGGTCTGTCATAGTAGCCATTGACAACATGTGGTTATTGAGCACTTAAAAAGCTTACCTGGGGACTAGGGGTGAAGCTCAGTGTGGAGCATGCTCACAGCCTCTATGAGGCTCTAGAATCATTACCCTGTACCAGGGAGGAAAAAAATTGGCTTGTCTAAATTGAGATGTGCTGTGATTATAAAATATATACTGCATTTGGAAGACTTAGCATGGGGGAAAAAGAATATAAAATAGCTCATTTAAAAAAATACGGATTACCTTTTGAAAGTGTCATATTTTTAGTGTTTCAGTTTAAATAAAATACATTAGTATTATGCATCTTTTTACTCTTTCATGTGGCTGCTAGAGTATTTAAACATACAAATTGGTAACAGACTAAAGTAAGAATGAATGAACAAATGAATGAATAAATGAATGAATGAATGAATGAATGAATGAATGAATGAAAAACTAGAAGGCCGAAAGGAAGGAAAACTGGAAGACCAGTGAGGGGAAATGGACTGTCAGTAAATACTTGGCCAATGCAAAAAAAAAAAACACAGAAGGCTGAGCATGGTGATGCATGCTTATAATCTCAGCTATGCATGAGGCTAAGGCAGAAGGATTGAAAGTTTGAGGCCAGCCTAGTCAACTTAGTGAGAACCCTTCTCAAAATAAAAAAAGGGCTGGGGATATAGCTGGCAAACATGAGGCCATGGGTTTGATGCCCCATAACATATATGCATGTACACATACACGTACACATTCACACTTAAGAAGGAAGCAGCAGAAAGGTGAGGGAACAAAGAACTAAGGGACTGTAGATTCAAACTGTTATATTAAAATCATGTTATATGTACATAGACTGAATATTCCAGTTAAAAGGCAAAGATTTTTCAGATTAAAAACAACAAACCCAGTCATGAAGTGCATAGAATGGAAAGACTGAAAGAAAGGGTCTCCTAATTTCAGACATAAGTAAACTTCACAGAAGGAAATAGTGTCAGAGACAAAGATGGGCATTTCATAGTGAAAAAGGATCAAAGCAACAATAGCTAAGTAGTATTGGAGAACAAAGTCAGAAGACTTACACTGTCTAATGAAATGACTTTACAGACACAGCATGTCATAAATCCATGTATGTCTAATACATAGCCCAGAAATACATAAAGCAAAACTGACAGAACTAAGGAAAGAAATAGGTAGGGGCCAGGGATTTAGCTCAGTGGCGTAAGTGTCTGCCTGGCAAGCACAAAGGTCGCGAGTTCAATCCCCAGTGCTGCAAAAAAAAAAAAAAGAAATAGGCATATTTGAAGATTTTAACACACCTGTCTCAGTAACTCTTGGAAGAAGCTAATAGAAATTTATTAGAGCTACAGAAGCTAACTTTAGTAATGTTAACTAATTCATTCTGACAGCTATAAAACTCTGCATGTGATAACGGCAGATTGTGTATTTCTTCCCATTTATCAAAATTGGTCACATTCCAACTCTTCTAGCAATCTCTAAAAATTTAAATGAATTAAAATCTTTTAAAAGTGAGTTCTGAAAATGATTGTGGAATGTATGTAATTTCAATAGATGTAGAAAAGCTAATCAGTAAAATTCAGCACCTGTTCATTATTTTTTTTAAAAGCACGGAACAAATTTCTAACAAACTGGGAAAAAGAAGCAACTTCCGTAATCTGATAAATGGTATCTACAAAAAAATTATAGTGGACATTAAGCTTATTGAAATATTTCTTCTAGGAAAGAAACAAGACTATCTGCTTTCATTATGTTTACTTAGTGGTATCCTGAAAGTACTAGCCAGGATGATAAGGAAGAACGAGAAATGAAAGAGTATAGAAAAGGCATAGTGACTGGAAAGAAAAGACATACATGATTATTATGTAGCAATTATTTGCAGACATCATAATTATGTAAGAAGTCTTAAAACTGCAAGTAAAATATTAGAATAACAATTAAAATGTTAAAGATTGCATTTTAAAAATCAAGTACATATGAATAAAACCA
This sequence comes from Cuniculus paca, assembly GCA_004365215.1. NCBI lineage: Eukaryota > Metazoa > Chordata > Mammalia > Rodentia > Cuniculidae > Cuniculus > Cuniculus paca. The sequence goes on along the minus strand of RJWT010005996.1, from coordinate 14,942 downwards.
ATGAAAAATTTATAGAACAAAAAACCCTATAAAATATCAGAAAAAATGAGCCCTTCGTAAAAATTTTGACACAGTTTGGCTGAATTGCTCAGACTGACCTTGATCTTGTGTTCCTTCTGCCTCAGCCTCTCAAGTAGCTGAGATTATGGGCATCTACCACTCAACCTGGCTTAAAATACTTTTTCATTACTGTTGAATGTCAGTACTGAATCAGTCCTAGTGGCATGTGTCTGTCATTCTAGCACTTTTGGGAAGTTAAGCCAGGAGGATGGTAAATTTGACCCCCAGCTGGGAAATTTAATGACTTACAGAGACTCTATCTCAACATAAAAAAATTGTCAGTATAAAAGACCAGAGTAGCCGGGCGTGGTGGCTCACGCCTGTAATCCCAGCACTCAGGAGGCTGAGACAGGCGGATCGTTGTGAGTTCGAGACCAGCCTGGGCTACAAAGTGAGCTCAAGGCCAGCCTGAACGGCATAGTGAGACCCTGTCTCAAAAACACCAGGGCTGGGGATCTAGCTCAGTGGTCTAAGCGCCTGCCCAGCAAGCGCAAGGTCGTGAGTTCAATCCCCGGTACCGCAAAAAAATAAAAATAAAAATAAAAAATAAAAGACCAGAGTTCAGTACTCAGTACATGGGGAAAAAAGTGCTGGAAGGAACTTTGAGCGTCATTAGATTAGCTCCTGAGAAATTCTCCTTCCCTAGACATAACTGCATGTGAGACGGGCCAGTGTAGTAATTCTCCAGACTTTAGTCACCTTCTACCTTCATAATTTTACCATAATCAAGTTTAGTTTGTTCCATAGTATACTTTTATTTTCTTCATCATAACTAGAATCTCTGTGAAATAATAATTTGATGTGTAGTTCAGTTTCTTTCTAAAAGTTACCAAAAGAACATATGACAAGCCAGGCATGATGGCCCATGCACCTGGAATCCCAGCTCCTTGGGATCATGAGGCAGAAGTATCACTTAAGCCCAGAAGTTTGAGATCAGCCAGAGTAAAATAATAAGACCCCAGCTTGGGGGGAAAATAGTTAGAGAAGACCTAAGAAAATGGCATTATGTCATTCATTATGTGCCAAATTCATTGATAGGAGGAGCAGATAAATATAGTCACAGTCAGAATGCCAGCAGGATTTTCTTTTTTAAAATGGGAATAGATAAGCTAATTTTTAAAATTATATGAAAATACACAGAGCCATATAACTAAGGTAATCACGGAAAACAAACTTAGAGGGCTGGGATAAAGCTCAGTAGTAGAAAACACTTGCCTTGAATGCTGGTGGCCCTATTTTTTATTTCCCAGTACTGCAAACAAGTCAGAAACAAAGTGGTGCATGCCTGTAATCCTAGCATTCTGGGAGGCCAAGGCAGAAGAAGAATCACAAGTTCAAGCCCAACCTGGGCAGCTTAAATTAAAAGTGCTGAAGACATAGCTTGTGTGAAAGCACTCAGCTCAGTACCCAGTACCACAAAAATAAAAGGTAAATAAAGAAAAAACAACCAAAGTTGAAGGATTTATATTACCTAGTAAGACAACTTCATAAAAATGAAGATATCCAGGAGCCGGTAAACAGCTAAAAAAGTACTCAACATCATTAGTCATTAGTGAAACTATAAATGTAAACCACAACAAGCTACCACCACAGGAATGACAGTATGACTGCTATTAATTGAAACAGAATGACTTAATATTTAAAGGACTAATAACAGCAAGTATTGGCAAGGAAGCAAAAAAGTAAGAACATTTGCACATTGCTGATGGAGATGTAAAATATACTAGCCAGTTTGAAACATGCTGGCAGTACCTACTGAAGTTAAATATTCCCATGCTCTATGAGCAAGCAGTTCTACCCTCAGATATTTACCCAACAAAATGAACATTTACCTGAAGACAGGTATGAAATTGTTCATATTCATCAGAGTCAAAAGTTAGAAAAAACTCAATTATTTATCAAGAGGTGAAAGGATAAACAAATTGTGATATTTGGGTATTTTAAGGAAACATAAAAGAACAACCCACAGCAGCATGAATAAATTTGACATAATTTTGAGCAGAAGAAACTTTATGCATAAGAGTGCAAATTGTATGGTTCAGTGTAAATGAAGCCCAAAAGATGGCAGGATTAATTTACTGTATGCCAGTCAAATGTGGTGCCACACATCTGTGGTTCTAGCCACTCAGGAGGCCAAGGTAGAAGGATCACTTGGGACCACAGGTGTTTGTTTTTTGTTGTTGTTGTTGTTCCTTTAAGTCATGGCATGGAACACAGAGTCTCATGCATGCTAAACAAGTGCTCTACCAGTAAGCTGTGGAGACCAGCATGGCAAAATAGCATGACTCACAAAAAAAAAAAAAAAAGCTAGAAATCATCTGTGATAATAGTAGTCACTTTTAAGTTGATCAAGGGATGCTTTCTCTGACTTTAATATTTTATATACTGATCTGGGGGGTTGGCTACATGGTGTATTCATTTTATTTAAAGTCCTTTTAACTACATTTAACATTTGTATACTTCATTTAAGTTACATGGTGGTGCCTCGGTTCATGCACTTGAGTTCTTTCCACGATTCTGTTTGAAAACTGCGTTGTATGAGACCTAAGTCAAATTCAATGTTTAGATTCAGTGTTGACTTTATGAGGAAATTTGATTCAGTCCAGTTTGGTTTGTGACCAGAATCATGGAGAGAATTGAGTTTGTGAACTGAGGTACCAGTGTACTTAAGCAAAAGTCTTGAAGAAATTTTTATTCAGAATGATCATGAATGTTGTTGCCTCAGTTATTTGCAGTTTGGAGGTTTTTGTATCACACATTTGTGGTCTTTAAACTTCTCCATTTATTTCAGACAACTCATTAGGCTTCATTCTCTGTGTGAAACAAATAATTTATGGTGTACTGTATACTGTATTAATTTTCTATAGTCATTGTAACACATTATCACAGAGTCAGTGGAAAAGCAGCACAAATTTATTAGGTTACAGTTTTGTTTTTATTTACCCATGGGTTATTTAGAAGAATAGTTTCCAGACACTTGAGTATTTTCTAAATACCTTACTATTACTGATTTCTAATTCAATTCCATTGTGTTCAGAGAACATACTTTCTGTGACTTGTATGTTTTTAAATTAAGATTCACTTGGGAGTTCAGAGTATTGTCTATCTTGGTAATGTGTCGTGTGCTGTTTGAAAGAATGCTGAGCTGTTGTTGGAGAATGTTCTGTAAAAAAAGTTAGATCACATTGGTTAAGTGTTCACATCTTCCTGTCATTTTTTTGTCTACTTATAAATCCATTGTGAACAGGGTGATATTAAAATCTCTTGACTTTTGTGTATTTCTCTATTTTTCCTTACAACACTAACAGTTTTTGCTTTGTTTATTGTGAAACTGTTACTAGGTCATAAATGTTAAAGATTATGACCTCTTGAGAAATTTACCTCTGACATTATGAAATGACTTTCTTTATCACTAATAGTATTCTTTGCTCTGAAATCTCTTGGATAATAATGTAGCCACTTTAGCTTTCTTTTGATTACATTTTACATAGTATATTTTTCTAGTATGTTTCTTTTAGCTGGCAGATAGTTGATTATTACTGTTTTTAAGTTATTTTTTCAATGATTTAAGGATTACTATGTAAATCTTAACATGGTTTACATAAAGGTTTTTGTGACTTTATTTGGTAAAACACAGAAACTTTGCTCCAGTATAGTTTCCATTCCTCCATCTTCCTGAATCCTATTATCACATTTATTTGTGTTTTAAACCCAAGTACAATGTTATAATTATTGCTTTGTGCATTGTTACATTTTTTTAAAAATTAAAAAAGACTGAGTTTGGTGGGGTCCACCTGTAATCCCAGCATTCTATAATCCCAGCTGGAGAATGACAAGTTTAAGCCTAACCTGGACAACTTAGCCAGTAAAAAAGGATTGGGACTATAGCTAAGTATGAATGCCCTGGATTCAATCCCCAGTACTAGGGAATAAAAATAGAAGAAAAGAGATTAGAGCATCTTCAGGCAGAAAGGCCAGACTCTTACCTGAAGCTTTAGCTCCGTTTCATGAATAATACTTCTTAATTTGTTATTTGCTTTTGATCAATTTCCAGTGACCTAGCATGGTTATTTTTTGGCATTTTTGTTCTGTTTTATGTTTCTTTCTTACTAAAAGGATTTGTCTACCTCTTAGGCCCACCACTCCTAAAAGTGTCCTAACATGCCTCATTTTGGGGTTCTTTTTTCCCTCAACCCTCTTTGGCAAAGCACAACAGGGAACACTTAACTCTTTTCTCTCAAGAATGTTTCCCTGTGGTTGAGGAGTCAAAAGAGTTGAGAACTAGTGGACAGATAAAAATAACTCACCACTTCCTCTGATAATAGACTGTCCATAAACAAATAAGAGAAGTTCTCTGTTATGTTGTATTGAAGCGTTAGGTGTGGCACTTGCTACCTGCCTAACCCCAACATGAGATCAGCACTTGGTGTTAGCCATACTCCCTTAGGTCACTGCTCATTCCTAGCATTTTAAAACTTGACTGAATGAGTTCTCTGTGTTCAGGTAACTCTCCTAACCTAAAGAGATTTCCCCAGAGCTCTGATTCTTCCTGGTTACCATATGCTGAAAGAGACAAGGGAGTAGAAAGACTCCTCTCACACAACTCTTCATGTGTCCAGTAATGTTATTCCTCCAACCCTTACCCTTTTCTTTTGCCGCGCTCGATGGCGGCAGTGTGGGGGTGGTTATTGCTTGTTCATTTGTTTTGAGACAGGGTAGTGCTGTATAGTTCAGATTGGCTTTGAACTCACTAGCCCAGGCTGGTCCCTGATAGCAGTGATCCTCTTGCCTCACAGCAGTCCTCCTGCCTCAGCTTCCCAAGTGCTGGGATACCACCATGCCCATGCCCGGCCCCTACCTCTTTTTAAAGAGGACTTCATTGTCTCTCTGGAAGACAGTACAGAATACTGCTTCTTCCCTGATCCAGTCTGCAATTTTTCCTCCCCTTTCCACCTCCCTAGCGTCATTACAGATTTAGGACTAAGATGAGGGAAGGTTAAATGAGAAAGGTTAGGGAAAACTAAGAGTTCTGCCAGTAGATAGGCTATAGTTGAATAATGCAATAAGAATTCCTGATAGTCAAAGAAAAGCTTAGTTGGTTTAATTTCCTCTTCTAAAACTGGAATCTTAGGTCATAGGAATGGCTTCCTAGAGTTAAAAAAATAATAATAAAGAAGGTGCAAGGAGTAGATAAGGGTTTTGACTGGAATCAGTCTAGGTTGAAAGTCTAAATCTTTTCATTTTACATTGTCATTTTGTGTGGAAATTGAGTATACAGAAAGTTCTTATTGTTTGTAAATACTACTCTGTCCAGGGGTTAAAAATACTTGAACAAAGGGTAGAAAGAATGGCCAGCTTTATAGTCCCACCCTTTTGTGCAAACTCACAAGCGCTCCGCAGTGAAGCATTAAAAACTACTGGAGTGAGGGCTGGGGATTTAGCTCAGTGGCTAAGCACCTGCCAGGCAAACACAAGGTCGTGAGTTCAATCCCTGGTGCCAGGAAAAAAAAAAAAAAAACCTACTGGAGTGTAATCAGTCTCTGTCCTAATGAAAGACATCTTCATCTAGGGAGCTTGCAGCAGTAGGACAAGAACTTCACATTTCTATAAGCAGCCACCAGGGAATAAAAAGAGAGGGCTTTTATCTCAGGGCTTTTCCTGGGACTGTGTGTTTTATACAGATCAGAGGTTAGATGATGGCTTTTTGGTCACAGTGAACTGAAAGAGCTGTTTCCTGTTTTCAGGGGATTCCTTTTAATGCCAAATGTAGCAGCTGGGAAACAAAGTTTTCCCAGAAGCAAATGTACTTACTGCATTCTGTTTAAACATTATTTTGACAGCAACTATTAACTCTGTTTCCAGAAATGTCAGGGCTATAATTTTTTAATCAACCTCTTAATGCCATTAACCATAAATTAGTTTGATCAGAGTTTTTAGTGTGTTGGAGATGAAACTAAGTTAAGTTTTTCCTCCTCTGGCTGACACAAATTAAAATTTCCTTCTTAGGTGAAGGAGTGGAAGAACTATATGTACTGGTCTTAAATGATGATTTTCTCCTTCCTCATTGCAGTCATCTTTCAGAGATACATTTGGGATCCATAAATTTAGAAAACCTACTCAGTAGTGGAACCTTTCTGACTGCTTCATAGAGGCCTGGTCCAGACACAGCAAGAGGAGCTGTGTAGATATAAATATTGTGACTTATTAAAAAGATGGACTTACAGAAGTTGCAGAGGAGGAGGGTTCCTGAGGAGTTTGAATGGCTTTCTAATGTGTGTCTTTCTACTGAGCACAAAGTTCTATTCCTTTGCTGTGTATTTTGTCTCCTTTGTAACTCCCACCTACAATGTCTACTAAATGCTGTGTAAGTTGCCAGTACTCTGGGTTAACTTTAAAGTAATTGTCTCATGATACATTTCCTTAGATAAACCATAACGTACTGGATCAGCACCAAAATTTCATTCTCAGAAGTAGGGAAGAAGTCAAGTTTGTGGTCGCCTCTAGAAACCATGAAGACTAGGGCTTGATTTCATGGGAGAGGGACCTTCAATCAGAGAGGTGACACGGGGTCTCCAAGCTCCCCCACCCAGGCTCTTTCTGTTGAGTAGCCCTGCATCCCAGCCATGTCCCTAGCATTTCAGTAAGTTTCCATAAGTAGGTATTTTTATTATGAGTAATGCTGAGAAGTAGAAATCGGATAAGTAACATTTTCAAGAGCTGCTTAATTATTTTACTAAAAGCAGAATTATTAAATTGTCTGGGTCAAGAGATCTTTTTATGTATCATTGCAAATAGTATGCATAGTCATTTACTTCTTACATCATGAGAAATGATTTTTTTTCTTCCTCATCTTCTTCAAATGGGGATGCCAGCATAGTAATGTGGTATGTATAGAGGAGTTGAAGTTCGATAGGTTGATTTCATTATATACATGGTTGCTCTGGAGTTTTGTAAATGAATTTAGCCTGAGCTCATCTTGCCAATTTAGGGTGACCTCTCCATTTGTAGAAGCAGGTTATTTATAAAGATGCCCTGTTGCAGCCTCCTGATAAATAATTATGGAAAGGGTAATTAGCCATTAGACACTGTAGGGAGGTGGAAAGAGAAACTAGTTTCCTTTCTGAATGTGCTGTTTAGATCCAAGAGAAAGGAGGCTGGTCTGCTTATCTATAAGCATCACCCAAAGCTTAATGGCTTTAAATAATAACAGCATCTGTTTAGCTCATGAATCTATTCTTTGGGTAAGACAACGTAAGGATATCTCAGCTCTGCTCACTCAGATTCATCTGAAGCAGCAAGGTGCTCTTGGAGGCTCGAGTCTTCTGTTGGCTCACTCCCTCATTATCAAGTGACGGTGACTGCTGACTGAGACTTTTCCTGGGACTGTGACAGGAGCATGTAAACATAGTCTCTCCTCCATATGCCAGCTTTCCAAGGGCAAGTATCCTGAGAAACAGATAGGCAAAAATCATTTCACCTTTTGTTACCTAGTCTTTGAAGCCATGCAGTGTCTTTTTTGACAACTCTTTTATCAGGCAGACCCATAGGCTTCCCTAGTTGTAAAAGGAAAGCAAATACGCACCACCTCTTGATAGGGTGTATAGCAAGGTTTTGAAGAGAATGTGGAGCCAGAATATTGCTGTGGTCATTTTTGGAAAATCTAGTCTGCCCCATTGACCGTGAAAGTGAGGTCTCTTAGGTAACTAGAGAAGCCAGTATTGGGTTGGCCTAACATAGCCTTAAAAGCAACTTTGCCTCACAAGGAGAGGGAATTTGGAGAGATTAAGCAATACAAGAGCGAGAACAGATGTCATTCAGGGGAAGCATTCTGCTTTGTTCTAGCTGGATATGGTATGTTTGTATCTGTCAGACTTTGTAGTAAATTACCTATGATGTCGCTTGCATCCTGTGACACATAAGGAGGTGGCCCTGCTTTTTAGAACATCCTCAGGATGTCTCCTATTAGATACCACCTTTTCTTCAAGGGCACTTGAGCTGTATCTGGGTTCTACCATGGTTTAAACCTTTCTACATCCAGTTCTAAATCTGAAAATAAGTAAAAGGTTTGAAAACTGGGAGAGTTTATGTAGAAGATAAATGTGTGTGTGGCCCTGGGCTACTTTAAAAAAAATGTATTGGTATAATTAGCATGTAACAAGCTGCATAGATTTAAAGTTTACAATTTAATAACTTTCGATATTTAGGCACCTATGAAACTGTTACCACAGATGACAAAAATTTTCTTGTGCCCTCTGTACTCCTAGGTCTAACTTCTCATCCCTCATCCCCAGACAATCATGGTTCTGCTGTCACTGTATGCTCTTTATACTGTTTATAATTTTATATAGGTGGAAATCATAGCTGTATGATTTGGAAAAATTCTGGTTTCTTTCACTTTTTGGGAGTCAGTCATGTTGTTTCTGTAAATAGTTTATAACCCCCCCCCCTTTTTTTGCTCTGTTAATAATGGAACCTAAGGCCTGATGTATACTAGGCAAGTGCTTTGCTGCTGAGCTGCATCCCCAGCCCCCATTTTCCTTTTTGTTCTGGAAAGTAGTCCATGTTACATATTTAGCTATAGTTTGTTTAGCTGTTGAAGGGCATTTGGGTGTTTCCAGTTACTGCTTACTCTGAGTAAAACTGCTGTGAACTTTCACATGCAATTGTTTATATGGTATCTTCATCAGTTTGGGCTGTTATAACAAAGTAGCATAGACTAGGTGACTTATAAACAAAGGAGATTTATTTCTCACAGTTCTGGAGACTGGAAGTCTGAGATGAGGGTGCCAGATAGTCGTGTTCTTGTGAAGACTGTCTCCTAGGTTACAGGCTACCATCTTCTTATATACTCACATGGTAGAAAAAATTAAGTGAGAGAGCTGTCTGACTTTTTTCCCCCCTATACAGGGATTTAAGCAATCCTCTCCCCTCCCCTCAGCCTCCCAAGTAATTGGGACTCCAGGCATGTGCCACCATACCTGGTTTAGGATCCTTTTTATAAAGACACTACTCTTTTGAATTAATCATCTCCCAAAATCACACCTAATCCTATCACCTTGGAGGTAGGATTTTTAATATATAAATTTTGGGGGTAACAGGCACATTCAGTCTATTGCATATCTAACCACTTTTCTGAAAAGTGAAATAGTTGAATTATCTAGTAGATGTCAGCTTAACATTTCAGGTAGCTGCCAAATAAGTTGTCTACCAAAGCAGCTATACCATTTTGCTTTTCCACTAATAATACAGAGTTCTCCTTCCACATCTTCACCAAGTCTGGATGTATAGCTCCTAATCTTTAAAAGGTGTAGAATGGAATCAAGCATTGTTTTATTTTCAGTTGTTTAGTAACTAATTATGTTGGCTATCTTTCCTTGTTTGTTTGTTTGGTCTTTTTGAGACAGTCTCTCTGTGTAGTTCAGACTGGCCTTGAACTTGCTTCATAGCCCACACTGGCCTCGAACTCACAGCAATCCTCCTATCCTGCCTCTGCCTCCTGAGTGCTGAGATTTCAGGCGTGCACCTCCACGCCTGGCTGTGTGGCTACACCATTTTATGTACCCACTAATAGTCCACAAAGATGCCAGTTTTTCTGCATCCTCCTAAATACTGTGTGCATCTTTGTAATACTGTCATTTGAGCATCTCTACCTCTGAAAAGGGTATTTTTGCTCTAAATCAATTCTCAAGTAAATACTTAACACTTCTTGTGGCCGCCAGAGAGGTAATTAAACATAAGGAGTAATATCATGTAATCCAGAGTATGACCTTTGTCCTCAGGAACTTTAAAACTTATTTCTGAAGCATAATATTATTTCCAGGCCTTTTCCTGGACATAATTTAACCTGTTCTTTTTTTTTTTTTAATGACTCAGATATTTATCTCTCATTTACTATCTTATGTAGAAATCCAGTGTTGTGTGGCCTCTTCACTTCTGCTACTATCACATTCATGATGGCCTTCATGCTCTTTATTTGGCTATATCCTGTGCTTTATAAGCTCCCCCTCCCAAAAGAAAGCAGAGCTGGTAATCAACTCACATGTAAAATAAAACCAGGGAAACTACAGTTGGAGTCAGGAGTCAAGTCATGCACAGGACTGCTGCAGTGGAATGGAGATTCCTCTTTGGGCCCTGGTGATGGTTCCATTGATCATGCTCTTCCAGTGGTAGTCCAAAGTAAAGTGATGTGTAGTTCCTCTTTAATCATTAGTTGCACTGCAGGAAGAGTAAGCCGCTGAATTCGGGACTCTGGAGAGAAGTACAAGAAAGTGGCACCACAGGTGTGTTACCATTATTTTTTAGAGGTTTTGCCACTTTTTCCCCCCTGCCAAAATGGTACCTGGCAGGTGCAGAAGCTAATAACACTGACAAATTTCAGAGAACACTTCAATTCCTGCTATAAGCAAAAAAAGAAAAAAAGGTCATCGTAAGGTGAGCATGCTGTATTGAACATTTCTTTCCTGAGATCATTTCCTCCCCAAGCTCCTGTAAGACCACAGGCATTTCATGTTCAGGCTGCCTGTACTCAGATGGCCTGGGGGTCCTGGGTCAGGGTAGATGCTTTACCTCCTATTTCAGAAGTGGAGAGTGCTCTTGGTTTTCCTTCAATCTCGTGTCACTGTGGTGCACATCTGGTGTTCTGCAGAGTGGCAAGAGAATGAACCTCCTCTGAAATGTGAATACTAGGATACTGATCTTTTATTCAAAATGGGCACAGGGTAAGCAGTGGTCCAAATCTTGCTCTGTATTGAAGTAAGAATATGCTGTGGTCTTTTGGATATATCCAGGCTGTCTATTCTAAAGCTTTCAGATTTTCTGGACTCTTTCTTCTGCTTTCCATCAGAATTTTCTTATGCCAGCATATATCCATCAAATCCCTGCTGAGAGCCTGAAGAGTATGTCAGGCTTTCTCTCTAGCCCTTAGTCAAGATTAAACCCAACACTGAAGAGCTAGGAGAGAAGCAGGGTCATCTAAGTACATTTTGTTACAGTGCACACTATGAAGACCCCATGACAGAGGTTTCTGTGGCTTCTCCCAGAGCTACCAAATTTTCATCTCTAGCAAGATGCCCAGGGTTTCTTGAAGTTGAGGGTATTAACTAGAGAAGACAGACTGAAGTGCCAGCATGGCTGTCGTTAACACTGGAAGGGGAGCAGTCTTATTTCATACTTGTCCTCTGTTTTAAAAGATGGAATCAGCCCTGCCTCTGGGAAAGGAGCAAAGAAAGGCAGGAGAAGAAAGCAGATTGTGTTGAACTCTGGTCAAAGGAGCTGTGTGTGCAGAGAACCTTACAGGCATTCTCTTATTACTCTTTATCCTGTTTTTTTTCCCACTTGCCTGTGAAAAAAGTGAGGTTCATTTGAGTTAAAAACCTTATGTCCAAGGAACTGTTAGCTAGTACCAAGTGGCACCAACATCTAAGGCCCAGTGCACGTGCCTCTGAAATCCATGATTGCTCCTATCTTATCCTTTGCTTTTCAGTAATGAGCCACTGAGAGGTAATTTTCAAATTCCTATGAAAAATTTCCCAAGATTTAATTAAAGAGCCGTCAACTTTTGAAGAGCTACTTCCTGTAACCAGAAGGTTCTAGCATGAATTGAAGAGCATCTTGAAGCAGGCATTTGAACAGGGTTTCCATGTGTGCCATGGCTGGCTACACTGGGTGGCCTGCTAGCCCTGCATCACCCAGATTTTACATCTAACATTTTCAGATCCTAAACACAAGATTGATGACCTTTGTACTGAGGATAAGCTGCAGACACCCTCCAAGGATGTTTTGGAATGCCTAATTTTCTTTTCCTCAAAGATGCCTGTTCTCTTAGGGATTGAGAAAGCTGTTGGGGTTAGGTCAGGCCATGATTTTTACACCCTTGCACTCTTCCTCCTTCACCTAAGCCCTTTCCCAGAGCTCACACGAGAGTGAATGTTGCTTGAGGGTCAAGGGTCATTTAGTAGAAATTACATTTTAGTAAGTAATAACCTTTGCCACAGTTAAACTAAATCTGTGGAAATGTTAACCCGAATAGATAGAAATAATCCCTAAGCTACTAATAAAACCACTCACAACATGCTGCAAGTTCATTAATCGGCTGTGACCCAGCCAGAAGCTGTCATCCAGCACCCATCTATTCCTGGGGTCAGTTTCCTGAGTTCCCAAACATCATGGTTACTGTATACTCCTCTGAAAAGTTAAGTCTCCCTTTGCAGGGGTTTATGGGAAACAAGGGAATGTGAATCCACTTAGGGTAACATTTGTTGACATGTATTCTGAACTGTTCTCTCAAAATAATTTGACTTTAAAAAGCTATAGCACATTAAATCTAAAACATATCATTATAACAGTTTTTGTTTTTTGTTTTTTTAAAGCTTCATTGTATTTGAAGTCATCTAGAAGCCTGCTTGTGGCTTTGAGACAATTGGGCAATATCATTGTATTTGAATATGGCTGTTCTCTCAGAATCAGGGGCAGCTTCCCTTTTTTGGGCTTTGGAACAGCAGTTCACAGATGATATATCAGGTTCCTTCTGAGGTACCAGAGGTGGTGAGTTTTTCCTGCCAGTGAAGGAAACCGATTAATAGCTTGCCTCCTATCTTTAGCAGCTTGTTTGTTTTTAAGAAGTAACATTTGGGGGAGTAGGCTATAGATCAGTACTAGAGTGTTTGTTTTAGCATGCATGAAGCCCTGGGTTCAATCCCCAGCACCACCTCCTCCCTTCAAAAAAGGAAAAAAAAATTTAAGCAAGGCATAATAAATTCCCATAATAAAAACCCCTTCCTGAATCATCTGAATTTAAACAATATGTAACTTCCCAGGAAACACTCCAGGATAACTTAGTTGTTATGAGCTCTACCTAGTGCCTAGAACTACTGGATATAGGCTACCTCAAAACATCTGTGCCTTTTTTTTTTTAAATGGTAAAACACATTCAGCAGAATTTACTATTCATCCATTTTTAAATGCAGTTCAGTGGCATTAAGTACTTTGCTAGTGTTGTGCTCTGTCACCATCACCTAGCTTCATAACTTCTTATGACACCCACTCCCGTGGAAACCTACAATAAGCAGTCACTTCCCTTTTCCCTCTGTCAGGCCTGACAACAACTGGTCTACTTTTTGCCTCTGAATTTGACTTTTCTGAATTCTTTCTTTTCTTCCCTCCCTTCTTTTGCTGTGTTAGGTATTGAACCCAAGGGCTCATGCATGATAAGCAAGCTCTCTGTCAATAAGTGACATTTCCAGCCCTTTTTATATTTTGAGATAGGCTTTCATTAAATTGTCCAAACTGGCCTTGATCTCGTGATCCTCCACTTCAGCCCCTAGACTAGCTGGGATTACAGGCATGTACCATCACACTCGGCTTTAGATATTTCATGTAAATGAAATCTTACAATATGTGGCTTTTTGTCTTTCACTTAGCATGAAGTTTCAAGATCTTTCCATCTAGCATGAACTGCAGAGCTTCTTGAAGCAGGCATTTGAACAGGGCTTCCATGTGAGCCATGGATGGTTACACTGGGTGGTCCATTAGCTCTATACCGCCCAAGATTTACAATCAAGTTCTGCCTAGGTAACTTAGTGACTTCATGAGACCCTGTCTCAAAATAAAAAAATGAAAGACCTGAGGATGTCACTGTGTGAAGGTTCAGTCCCCAGTACTACCAAAAAACAACAACAAAAAAAACCTTCATTTTTCCTTGAGGTTTCTGTTTGAAGGGATGGCCTCATACATCCCTTTACGCCTCCAGATTTTAGAGTCTCCTGATTGTATTGTGATGGTGCTTTCTGTGGTGTAAACTGGTAGTTAGAGAAGGTGAGAAGACCTGATACCAGTCATATTTTGCAGAAATTCCTCCGCTGTGGAGTTGTATGCGTCCCTGCCGTAGGACTGGCTGCCTCTTTCTGTGTTGACATTGTCTGCTGATAATCACTATCGACTATTTTTACTAAATGGAGCCTTTGTGACTCCATCAGACACTCCATCCATCCTCTTTACAGATAAACTCTTTTGTCAGCCGTTTGCTTGTCTTGACACACAGGTTGGTCAGCAAAGTTCCTCAGGTGCTTGGTCTTCTCCCTTGGTTTTCCAGCACTCAGGTTTCCAAACTGGGCTGTGTGTGCATAGCATCATCATGAACTTAGACATTTCACATTTGACATTCCTGTCCCTTGCTCTTAGCACCTACCCTTGGTGTTAGGATCGGTGGTGGTGGTACTTTCTCTGACTGCACATTCAGGTCTCCTGGAAAGAGATCTTTAAGAAAAACTGTGCCCAGACCCACTTCAGCTGGTTGGATTAGCCTCTCAGGTGGAGCTGAGCACAGGAAAACCTAACAACACTTGGCGGGTGATTTTGATGTAGTAAGGATTGAGGGTCCTTATTAAAGCTCCTCCCACCAGGGCAAAGGGTACAGGGTCTTCAGACCCTTGCTGGCTGATCCTTGGTTACCTGCCCAGGCTTTTTCCTTCTCTTTATCAGGACTTCATGATGGACCTCCCCTCCCCTGACCTGAGCAGAGGTTGGCTCAATTTCAGGAAGGAGACAGTGTGTTGGTCCCCAGGGTCACACCAAGCAGGCACTTGTTCATCCCTTCCCAGGCCTCTGAGCCTTCTGTGTTTAACAGCACTACTGAGAGAGACAGAAACCATCTTGGTTATTTTTCTTTCTCTTTTAAACATAACCCTGTACTCTACCATATGCACAAGTACCCACTCCTACCTCACTGAGACTTGACACCCTCCAAAATCTGTCCCTCGGTGTGAAGGTGGGTGCAGAGGTTTGAACTCATTCTTCCACCAAGGTTTCCTCCACGCTCAACAGTGTGAAGCTGGTTCTCTGATGGTGGCTTTGCTGTGTCCCACAACCTGCTGTCCAGAGGTCCA
>RJWT010005995.1:0-29919 GCA_004365215.1 Cuniculus paca | reverse complement strand
TGTTATTTAATTTCCATGTGTTTATGAAGTTTTTGTGGTTTGTCACTGATTTCCAATTTCATTGCACTATAGTCAGATAATATATATGGGATAGTTTCCATTCTTTGCATTTACTTAAGCATGTTCTATGAGTTATTATGGGCTGTTTTGGAGAACATCCTATGTGCAGCTGAGAAGAATGTGTCTTATGATGTTGTGGGTTGGGACACTCTATAGTCATCTACTAAGTCCATTTGTTCAAAAGTTCGGTTCATCTCTGATATTTCTTTGTGGATTTTGTCTCATTGATCTGTCTATCTGTGACAGTGGGGTATTGAGGTCCCCTATTATAACTGTATTATTGCTTATTTGATTTTTCATGTCCATTAATATTTGTTTTGTATAGTTGGGTGCCCTGATATTTGGTGTATATACATATTTGATTGTTATCTCTTCCTTTGGATTGTTCCCTTATCAAGGATGCAGTGACCTTCTTTGTCTCTCTTAATCAGTCTTGGTTTGAAATCTACTTTGTCTGCAAATCGAATAGCTACCCCTGCTTTTTATGGGTTCCTGTCGCATGGAATATTGCTTTTCACCCTTTGACTTTCAGTCTATGAATTTCTTTTTCAGTTAATGTCTTTCTTGCATGCAGCATATTGCTGGATCTTGTTTCTATATCAGTTCTGCCAGTCTGTTTGCTTTGATTTGTGAATTGAGACCATTTACATTGATGGTTATAACCGGTAAGTACTGATTTATCTTTGCCATATTATTTTTTCTGTTGTTGATTTCCTTTCTTTCTCCTCTGTTTAATTACCTGCCTTTCTTCGTAGGTTCATCTTACTGGAGTTCATGGAGGTGTGGTCTTTGTTATTTCTTTTTAGAATGTCCTTCAGAACATTCTGGAGTGCTGGTCTGGTGGTTATGAATTTCTTCATGTGTTGTTTGTCATGGAAGTATCTTATTTTTCCATCAATTTTGAAACAGTTTTGTGGTGTACATCAATCTAGGTTGAAAGTTGTTTTTTTAGTGCTTGAAATATTTTACTCCAAGCTCTTGATTTAAGGATTTGTTTTGAGAAGTCTACTGTAATTATAATGGGCTTTTCTTTATAAGTGATTTCTTTTATCTAATAGCTTTTAATATTCTGTTATTGTGCTGAATTTCTAGAAACCTGATGTGCCTTGGGCAGGGTTTTTTTTGGGGGTGGGGATCATGGCTAATGGAGTTCTATACACCTGTTTTATCTGTATGTAAAATTCCTTTTCCCTGCTTTGGAAGTTTTCTGCTATTAGTTTTGTGAACAGGTTTTTTTTTTTTTAATGCAATTTGCATTATCTCTTGCTTTTTCATCGACTCCAGTCAATCTTATGTTATTCTTCTTTACACCATCTAGCAGCTATTGGATTGACTTTTTGTGGTCCCTTGCTATTTTTAAGAAATCTTTCTTCTCATGATCACTAAGTGCAAACCTGTCTTCTAGATCTGATATTCTTTCCTCTCATTGGTTCACTCTGCTGCATAGACTGTCAATAGAATTTTTAATCTCATGGATATCTTATTGAATCTTTTTCATGAATTCTGTTTCTTTCCTATGTTGGGCATTCGTGGTTTCTATCATTTTCCTAAGCTCTTCTATTTTTTTTTTAAATCAGTATCTTCTCTAGATTAACTCACTAATCATGCTCTTTATTGTGGTCATCATCTCTGAAGTTACTGAGAAATTATTTCTGATTTGACTGTTTCTGGAGCCTCATTCATTCTGTAACTTCTTCTACTACCCCTTCAGAGATCCCAGGGTAGGTAGCTTTCAAATTATTCTACCTCACTGACCCTTGGGTTTGTCTTTGGAAGTCTGGGGTTGCATCTTGCTTCCAAGCCTTTTCAATTTAATATATATATATATATAAATTTATACTTTGATGCCTATAAATTGTTTATGGTAGATATCTTTATTCCAAGTATTGAGAACTCATAGGAAATGACTATTTCTCAGAGATGTCTTCCGGATGTAGCTGGCATTTGGGTTTTGAGTCTGTTTTGAAAGATTCTACCTTTTCAATTTATTGGGGATGAGAAATTGCTATTTGGCCTAACTCCTGCTTCTCTGGCACAGGCCTATAGCACTGTTTGTGACCCTCAAGCAAATTCAGTCTTGACATCCAAGGAAGAGCAACTGGTTAGAACAATTATTAGGCTAAAGTAGTACAATCAGTAATAATAACATCAAACATGCCCTAGATAGTTTTCTTAGTGAACTATAAAACCAAACACTGGTTCTCTGTATACAGGTGGGGAGCTCAGTGGAGAACAGTTACTAAAAATTAAACACTGAGGAATATTTTTTTAAGGTTGCTACTGAGGAAATGTGATATAGTAGATACTGGTGTTATATCAGGGTGTTTATTTTTTCTATTTGAAATTCTGTATTTAAGGAGGACGAAAAGGAGGAGGAAGGAAGGGAAAGTGGAGACACTCTCCAGCTTAATATTTGCAACAGCTTTGTGGATAAGGTCCAGTGCATAACCAACAGACAGTTCTTATTAGATTAAGCAGAAAGACAGCTGTCTCTCAACCAAGTGTCTCTCAACGTGGCAGAACAGAAGGGCACTAACCTGTTTTCACTCATTAAATGCTGGGCACTCTACAGTAAATCAGTCCTCACTGGATTTTGGCCACTCCGATTACCATTTTCTGGTAACAACAATCTTGACTATGAGTCAACCAGAAAGCCTAGCAAGTGTGGCCCCAGAACTAAGATTTCTGACACAAAATTTTTCCAATTTATATTTTTTAGGGCACCATTACCTATGAGATATTTATTAGGTTTCTTACAAAATTCTGTGAAATTCAGATTTCATCAAAGTGAACTATACTTTCTCTTTTTAATGTCAATTTCTTAGAGGTTTTAGTGCACTTGAACTGTGAATCCTGAAGATGTGGGTGCCACAATGCACACTTCCTTAAATGTCTGAGCATAGCACTGTAAGACACAAATATTTACTAATACCCCACATGCCCCCAAGAGTCCTACAGAATATAATGTGGGGGAATGCTATGACAAATGGCTGAGGAAAAAGGTGACATTAAGTGTGTCACTACAGAAGGTACAAAAAAGGTACAAAAATATATTCTTACAACATTGCTGCTCAGATTTTTCACTGAATTCTCAGCCACAAAAGCTGAACTGGTCATCTTGACCTCTTGTACAAGTCAGAAACTCTTTGCAACGTGTTAAAAAATTACAATGTGTTTCTCAGGGAATAAAGCAGATAAGTGAGCTCCTCATAATGACTTCAAACATTAATCTCTTTGCTAATTTTAAAGATGCTATGAGACCAGCATATCTTTTCTCCTCCAGGACAGCTGGGCCTTCCCTTTTGAAGGTGGAGACATGGATGTGCCTTTCACAAGCCAGACCTTGTCACTGCACTCTGACTTAGAGCCATCCCTAGGCTAGCACATGGCAGAGAGACTGTATGAGGGTACTTCCCTGGGGACTGAAGAGGTATACAGTCAAGAAGCTAAGAATTACTGCAGAAGGTGGAGGCCACCAGAGACCCAGAGCAAACAAACTAAGCATATAAAGTCTTATATTAGTCTCTACAATTCTATTTGGGATCTCTGATTGCTGCTAGTTATGGTCTGTCTTGCTGCAGACCATTCCGCCCTAACAGGCAGGGGCTTCTTGTGGAAGGGGCTGAGTCCTACTATCTGTTCACCCTCAACACAAGGGTTTGTCCTGATACTGAGCAGCAAGGGCTTGTTGTTGCAGTTCCTGCATGTTATGCCCTGGGTTGAGTTGCTCCACTTTTCCTTTATACCTTGGAAAAGGGAAGTCTTCCTGCACATAAAGGTGAAGCTAAGATACAATGTATATACTTGGTTAGTTGGACACACCATAGCCCACCATGCACAGGCAGCTAGAAATTCCAATTCCAAAATGAAAAATCAGAAAACTGCTTTCTTGTGACTAATTCTTAAGTAGGATCGCAAGTTTATAGATCAGTGGCTAAAAAGCTGTGCCTAGTTCTTCAATGAGATTCTTCCTTTCAACAAAGGACACAGTCTAAGTAAGTCACATATCTTTGCTTGTCTCTCATGTTCTCTGCCTGAAGGACAACCTGCTGTCATTTCAATTTTGAATTAAAAACCCCACAGTTTGTAAACATTATTTTTTCCTAAGTCAACCTTTTGCTCTGAAGACCACTGACCCTTGCTTTCAGATCACTCTGGGTGGACAGGCTTCAGCTGTTTCAAATTTCCAGTGTATCCCCAAGCCCGGTCCACTAGCTCATTCATAAACTGCCCACTCCTGAGATGGCTGCAAACAGCTATTGTGCATTTACTTCTACACAAGGCAGCTTCCTCATGACTCAACCGAGTTGCTCCTTTCAATTTCACTTTGTAGTTTTCCATTATGAGGCAGCTGGTCCCCAGCTGTGGGCTGCCTTCCATCCCTTTGGAAGCTGGGGCTCTATCTCATGAGTGTCCAGACAATTCTGACTTGTTCATCTCTTTGCATTTTTTAGTTCATGGGATCTGCTCTAAGAAACTCCTCCTCCCATCTCTGCCTCCCAGAGATGGCCTGGCCCAGCAACTCTCTCTTGACCATGTCCCAGACACTTCCCCTCTGAGGGAAGTCAGACACCAGTTGTGCACTGAACATGGGAGATGATAGCAGCTTCCTGGTTTTCAGTGGGGGTGCATAGGCCCATGTCATTTGGGACCTGGCCTCAGGTTCTCTAAGTGGCCAAGGACTTTCTCTTCGGGGAACTCATCTACTAACAATGGTCAGTGGAGACTATTTTGCTTTGAAGTTCATCTTGGTTGGAAAGCCCTTCATATTGGTCCATACAAGCAAAAATCCTAAATTTTGAAACCAGGCAGGAACTTTTATCTTAGTAGAGATACGAGTTAGTTCTCAAGTGAATGAGGTAATGGTTTGTCTACCAAGACACTTATGGAATGTTTGACATCAGTTGTAGGGTTCTTTCTGCTCATCTCCCTCATTCTTTTTCAAATTCAAACTAAAAAAAGTGGTGAGCATGGTGGTACCGGCCTTGGGAGACTGAAGCAGGAAGATCGCTGTGAGTTTGAGGCCAGCCTGGGTTACACAGTGAGTTTAAGGCCAACCTGAATTACATAGTAAGATCCTGTCTCAAAACAGACAAGCAAACAAACGAACAAAAAAAGTAAGCTAGCACTGAGACTGATCAGATGTCTGGGCAGCCAGACACTGCAGTTGAAGCTAACTGACAGGATGTAAATCAGCTTCTCAAGTCTGTTGAAGGACCAGCATTAGAAATTTTTTCGGTTGATTGTGGATTAATACTTTTTCCAAATACAAAATGAACTGCTTAAAAAACTCAGACATAAAACACAAGCATAAATTTTTGGATTTGAATAAAAGTACTCTGTCAAATTGGTATAAAAATTTTAAATACTCTCAATTTCTGCTTTCATCCAATCATGAATCAACTAAATAGTGCATAGACAAGCACAGAACATGCTCTATAATTTAAGTAGTGCTGATGAAGAGAAGGGCCTTACATGGAAATGTTTCATATTTATATTTCAGCCAATTTTCTTTGATAGTACATAGTGCATCTGGCCTCTTCTCTGCTCATTCTAGTTTGCTCTAAATAATAACCAACATCTACCAATTCTGCCATGAGCACATTGCCTTCTTCCATCCCACACCAGCTCACAACTATTGAAGGGAATGAGCATTGCTTTTATTTTGCACTTATGTCCTTTCACTGCAGGTTCTACCTACCATAAGTACCACCTGTCCTGGCCACTGTTTCCTGAAGAACCTTGTTGGGCTCCCAAATGCCTGTAGATAACATGCATGTTACATATAATGCATATTACATAACATAGTATATGTAACATACACAATGCTAAAATATAATAGGTAATTACGATATATAATAGACTACTATACATAATTATATTTTATACATAATGATATATAGATACTTAAACACCTTATTATATAATATACAAAATATACTGCATGTATATAAGCATTATAATATACTTATTTAACATAAAGCAAAACATTACAATTACAGATAAACTTATGTAATTATATCTGTTTAACATATATACCTTTCAACTGAAAATAATATGTAATGTAAAACGTACACAGTTGAGGGTAGTGATGCTTGTCCCACTCACCAGTGTCGTTGGGGTACTTGTCACCCCTGGTGCACATCCTCCCATCCTCCGTGAGGATGTAGCCCTCCCGGCACTCACAGCGGTAGCTGCCCATGGTGTTGATGCAGATGTGCGCACACAGGGTCTGGTTGCTGGTGGCGCACTCATCAATATCTGGAATGAACCCAATGTAGAGAACACTCAGTTTCACAGAAGTCATTTCAGATCCAACAGTTGACATCGGGCTTGGTCCCTCTGCTAATATCTGCAAAGGACACTGTCAGATCTTGACGAGAGAAACCTGGAATAAAGTCAGGCGTGGGAAACATAAGCCATCATGACATCAGCACCATGGTCATGGGACTGTGGGCGGTGTCCCTGGCTGTCCTGTGTCTTGCTATAGGTTTTGCCAGCCTTCAGAGAGCTCACTTGGAAAAGCATGATGCAGCCTGCTCTAAGTACTTCCCAGGGCTCCTCTCAGGAGGGAATGAGGCCATCAGCTGATGGCAAGACAATTTGGGAAGCAGATCTTAAATCGGTGACTTTTTCCAAGTAGCCTCATGTGCTGAGGCTTAACCCTTATGGCTGCAGGTTCCAAACACCATCATGGTGACCCAAAGATCGCTTAGGCATGGCTCCTTCCTAGTGAAGAGATACAGTAGTGCTTGGGAACAGCTGCTTCTAATAAAGGAAAAATAGTCATGATAGAGAGAGAAAGGGAGAAAGGTTTTCCCAGGAAATCTGTCTCATCATGACCCAGACAGACCCCTTACGCGCTGTGGAAATGAGCCATGAGATCATCAAACAAGTAACCATCAAAGTCTGTGTTAACTGTGCACATCACAAACTTCGTCCGCTGCTACGTGGGGTAAAAACAAAAGCGAGGCCTGAGTTCATTTCCTGTTCGCTCGCTGAAGATGCAAGTTGCAGTGAATAGGAACTGGGACACACAGCCCCAGACTGTGTACATGTGGTGGGAAGACAGGGCACAGCCCTGAACTTTCTGATGCCAGTATCTTCCCAGCCACTCCGTAGACAACCTGCCAAGGACCCAGCTCTGGCAGGCCCTGAGTATGCTAAGGAGAGTGTGGTCACTTGGGTGCTCCCCTAGCAGTCTGTTCTATACCACTATAGTCTAGAGGTCCCCTGGCTCCATTCTCCTCTGTCCCCAGATGTCCCTGACCTAAACTGTACCTTGAATCTGCCAGAGGGAAGACATTTTCTTAACGGAATACAAGTTCTGCTTCTCCCCAAGCCTCAAAATGGCAACAAAGTAGCCTGGTAGCCACCATTAAGCCAACTAAGAGCCCCTGCGCCTCAAACTGAGCTCATCCTCTCTGTAGAAGGAGCTGGGATTTCATTAGTGTGGGGTGCCATTCCCAGATTCTGCTGGGGGGAAGTCAGGGGACTAACGATTAGACTTTCTATTAAATGGTTTCCCTGAGCCCATACTGAGGCAGAGGAGGAAAGTTGCTCATTGCACTTTTCCACTAGTTTCTCACATGGCTCCATCTCGGTTCATTATCCAGAACTCATCTGAGCGCATGCATAGTCATCTGTAAAAATGCATATTCCCAAGCCCACCTTCACAGCTAGTGAAGTCTGGAGGGAGTCTAGGATTTTTTAACTTTTTTTTTTTTAAAGCAAGGACTCAGTTTGCTTCTGATAAAGATTAGCCAAGACCTGACCACACAGAAACATGATTTCTGGGGACAGTGAGCTCTAAACCTGCCTGAGAAACTCAACAAGTGCACAGTGGGAAAGTCCAGGCAATGAGGGCAAAGGGGACAAGCTGATGGCCACTGATGGCGGCTGGGTTGTTTGCTCAGCTGCAGCCCAGGTGGCTGGCTTCAGCTCCCTCTGAATTGCTTCCAACCTGCCTGCCACACGGGGACACTTCCGTTTTCCCAGTCATCTTCTGAGAATGCTTAGTTTCCTTTCGTTCTGTGCTTTTGGATGTCTGATCATTATATTCTGTTTTACACTATTTGGCAATGTTCCTCTTTTCCAGCTGTTGTATCTCACTTCCAGTTAGGTTTTTGCTGGTACCCTCTCCCTAAATAATTCCTTGGATATAGTTTGATAGCTATGGATAAAAGGCAGTGAGTGACCTGTATGCAAGTTAAGGCCAAACATGAGTCCATGTAATAAATGTGAGGATGCAAAGGGAGGAATCTAAAAGGAAAGTCCCTCCATTCAGTGACTCCTCCCCATGGAGAAGGTCCAACAAAGGACAGAGCTGTCTGAACAAAGTTTATCCATGGAAGCTGGAAAATAACGTGCATTGCTAACACACCCAGGCAGTAGGGCTTCTCTCGCTTCCGGTGTCTTTCCCGGTCATATCGGTATCCTGGGTAACAAGTACACAGCACTCGGCCGAAGTTATCTGTGCACTGCTGTTCACAGGGAGCCTCCGCACAGACATCATAATCTGAAAAAGAAAAGTGTGAACTCACATCAACCAGAGGCGGAATCAATTAACTCAGGCCTGGCCTGGAGCAGACTTTGTGAGCTGTACCCTGCTCAAGGTCAAGTATAAAGTGTGAACAACTCCATTCAGAAAAGCATTAACTCTTTTAAGGCCTGGGTCAGCTTCTTCAACTACAGTAATGGTAACTTGATGCACAGCGTCTGGGTAGTTAAAAGCAAATACTAGTACTTTTGTTTCTTAGGTCACCTCACTGTCCTTTGGTCTTTGTCACTGTCCAGGGAACAAAAATGTTTTACCCAGTATTCCCTGGGGACCTATTTTGTCTTTTTCACCATATGACATGGAGTTCCTTCCAGCAGGAGAAAGGTCATCCCTGATGATAAGTATTGGCAAAAATGTGAAAGCAAGGGCTAGAAGTCAGGCAAGATCAGAGAAGTATGAGGGAGGCTTTGAAATAGGAAGGTGAGAGAGTTAGCGGAGAGATGGTGCTCCTATGAGCAGTATTATAGGTTTGCAAGGGTGCGTGTGTGGGGAGTTGGTCAGGAATGCTGAGAAGGGTTGAGTAAGTTAACATGGCTAGAGATCTCATGCTAGCCCAAAGTCTGTGCAAATTTGGGTGGGTGCTCCATTACTCGTAAAAAATTAGGGCATCTGCTCTTTGCAGTTTCCATGAACTAATATTTAATGAGCCTCTGAAGAGACTTTGGCTGTAAGTCAAGAGCTCAGGCTGAATATTTGCTCCCAGACCAGACCCAGCATCTCATTAATCACTGCATTATCTCCCCAGGTGCTGACAGATAAACTCTCCTTGGACACAGAGAAGGCCTGGCTCTGCTGTGCAGAACATGAAGGTAAACAGGTGTCCTGTCAGGCACTGATGGAGGCGAGGTCACTATGACAGGATCATACCATTCTCACCATGACCCAGAAAGCTGCCTTTGCTTAATGGTCTTTCCCACAAGTGTGATTCTAGGCCTGCTTTGCCTCTATGGGTTCTGATCAACCCTAAAAACTGTCTCTGGTTAAATATGTTACCCTTAACTAAGGATCTGCTCTAGGCTACAAATTCTGTGCTCCTTTTGCTCAAGAGCAAGGGCTCAGCATGGCCAACGAAGAGCTACCTTGTTCTGCTATCATCATCGCTGAGTAGCAGCCAGGGAAAGGAGGGAAAGGGCAGAGGGGCTAAGTACCTCGTTGACTGTGGTCCCCAGCAAGTCTTGCTCCAAAAAGCTGCAGTTCCCAATCTCCCCTGCCATCCCTGCTTCTCTAGGCCTCCTCTTCTAACTCTATCAGGTGACTGCTTTGACATTCACCTTCACAAATCTAAACAGTCAGCTGGCACTGCTTTTCTGATATTTTAAGCACCTGCTGTTGGTTTCCAGCTATGGGGAAGAGACGCAGTTTAGCTTTTTCATTATTTCCCATTCTCACCCATCTAAGCACTCTACACTTTCTATTCCTTCCGTCTGGCCAATAGTTTCATTAACACTTTAGTTCATTAAATCTTTAGCATCTGTATTATAATAATGACATAAAAGTTATTCTTTACTGAGTGTGGCTTGGAAGTATAGTCTAATTACTTACCCTTTCTTAGAGAGCTTTTGGCATTATCTTGTATTTTTTTTTGGTGCCAGTTACTGAACTTTGTCTATTAGCTTCACACTTGCCTGGCATACTTCCCTGAGTTACTTTATGACATGAGACTTTGGCAACCATATTTCTTCTTTTCATTTGCCAGCCCTACTGCTGATAACAAGGGGTGTAGGGCTTTTTAGTACTGTATGATGTACCTTGGTTGTCACTGCAGTGTATTCATGGAATATTAAAAATAGTTTAATAGAAGCTCTTCACATATAGCTTTACTGTAAGTGATCTGGGTGGAATGTTCCATTGTCAGTTTAAGACATTTTCCTGGGTTGTTTAACGTGTCCAGAGACACGTCCAAATCCTTGTCTGAGAAAGTTATTCATTCTGGAACTCAAGAGAAGGGAGAAGGCTGAGTGGACATTCGGTGTGTGAGCATTTACTGAATGCTTCCATTTTCAGCGTCAGACCCTTACTTTCATCCCTGACTGTCCTCAATCCCAAGAGCCTCTGGTTTACCCCTCAGAAGACAGTACCTTCTGCCTGACTGTGAATGGCCAATATTCTGGCTATGCTGTATACAGGACAAGATCTGAGAGTACAACTTCTTAGACATTTAGTCAGTCCTTCTCTTTTGACACCATTTTCACCCCCATTTCTGTTTTTCTTGGCTTTTTGATTTGGGTAAACTCAGCAGCTTCTTTATTCTCACTTGCACTGGCCAAGGGCTTACCCTTCCCATTTTGCAAAGTATTTACCACCTCCCTATCTGTTTCCCAGCTTCCAAGGTTTTGCTGCTTTTATTTCTTCTTCCTTTCTTTATGACTTTGTGGTATATCCTTTTTAAAATTTTTTTCCACATCTTGTGGAGTTTCTGAAAGAAGTAGTTAATGAACTTATTCAGCCCTCTATTTTTGATCCTGTTTTTCTAAAGGGTTATCAAATTTCTGACTATGTAGCTTTTATCTTTGAAATGTACCTATTTTCTATGCTTTGTGTCCTATTTCCTTTGGCACCATTCTAAATCAGATCTTCAGACTCTTCCATCTACACAGGATCCTCACCCCTTTAAGAGTTCTACACAATACATTCTGACTACCCTTCCTAATGCATAGTGCTGTGTATGTCACCCCTGGCTCCAAAAACTCTAAGCTCAAGATGGGTCAAATATCCCTAATCTGAAAACATGAAACCTGAAACCCTTTGAGCATTTCAGATTTTCAGATTAGGGATGCTCAACTAGTAAATTCTACACAAATATTCCAAAATCCTGAAACTGTAAAACATGTCTGGTCCCAAGCACTTTATATAAGGGCTACTGAACCTGTGCGAAATGACACTAAACCTCAATGGTCCACTCTTGCATTTGAGATCTGGCATTATATTCTTTGGGATTTTTCTCTATCCTCCAGCTCATTTGACTCCAGAAACCCAACTTCTCTTCTTCATCCTTGATCTAAACCATCTTTCTTATCTCCATGCTTTTATGTATTGTTTTCATCTCTAGTAATGTCCAATCAATACTTCTATCTGTACTCTCAAGCTTTATAATTACTGGTATCCTACCCAGCACTTCAAGTACCATTGTAAATGTCCCCCACCCCCACTAGGAGGCTTCCTTGATCTCCTCAGTAAAGGCCACTTTGTCCTCTCCACACTCACAGGACTTTATATCCTTTTTAGCCCATGTGCTCTGCCACACTTAAGAAATGCCTGCCCCCCGAATCTGCTGCTATCGCTGTAATATCGGGTTCTTTAAACTTCTATTTCCTTACCTGTAAAATACTAACAACAGTAAAACCTACCTTCTTGGTGTTTTTATAAAGGTGAAATCATGCTGGACACAACTTCAAATGTAAAGTTTTTAAGTTTAAAATTTTGAGACGGAGTCTTGCTAAATTACTTACTTTTCTGTTCTTGCTGCTAGTTCTTAACATTATTTGGCTACCTGGCAGGGACCATATGTCCCCTGGAGTAACCAGCACTATGCTCTTCCCACTGTTTATGTTCAACTCAATTCTGCTGGGCTAGAATAAATCGGATTGTCCTATCACCTGGCCTATTAAGATATCACTTACAGCAGGAGTTGGAAAACTTTTTCAGGAACAGAGGCTTTGTGGGCCTCTGTTGCAACTATTAACGTCCACTGCTGTCATCCAAAGGAGCCACAGACAGCACTTCAATGTGTAAGTATGGTTGCACTGCAGTAACACTTCATTTCCAGAATCACATGGTAGGTCAGATATAACCCACAGGCTATATAGTTCACTATCCATGACTTAGAGTAACAAATATGAGGAAGCAACACTTTTAAAAACTCCAACTTTCAATTATCAGTTAGTCTACCTGTTTAGAAACTGTAGTTTCTTTTTGCTGTCTATGACTGTAACTTTATGAGTCAACAGGGTTGGGCCTCAGGACTCACGCATTTGGTGGGGGCACAGTTCACCAGGAAGATGTACATGCTGTTGTATCAGTGTCCAGTATATGGTATAGTTTCTCCTATAATCCATAATCAGGGTTCACAGGACCAGGAATCCCAGGATAAAAACGGGAATGGCACCACTCACAATTATCCCAAGTGATTCACTAGCAAAATGTTTGCTTTTGGTTTTTGTGACTTTACATAGTATAGTTGGAAAAGGAGGAACACTTCTACCAGGAGATGAGCAATGATTCACCGAACAACTTTTGCCACTAGGCTCCTCATGACTCTGCATCACCCGAGAAAATGGCAGTCACTGTGGAGGGGTGATTGCCTCTAATTAACAAGGGGAAACTACTGTTACTCCACAGTACAGGTAAGGATAACTGTGTGTGGAATACAAGGAACATGTAGAAGGTCTTTGTGTTACTGTGTCCTGAAACTAAAGTCAGTAGAAAACTACAACAAAATCCCCTTTCAGGCAGGGCTAATGATTCAGATGCTTTGGGAAGGAAGGTCTGGGTTACCTCACCAGGAAAAGAACTATGATCAGGTGAGGTACACACTGAGGGCAAAGGAACAGGAACGGATAAAGGAAGAAGGCAGTTATAAATAACAGCAATGACCATATGGCCAGCTGCAGAAAAAAAAGAACTGTTACTATCATAAGTATTATTTTATGACTATGTTTGCATGAGTGCAACTATCCTTATTTTCCCTTACACCATAAGATGTATTAACTTTATATAAATACTGTCAATTTTAACACAGTTACAACATATTTAGGACAAAAAACAAACATCATATTGTATTCTCTTCTAGGGAAAGGGTTAGTGCATTTTTACACAGGGTATTTCTATCATGCTAGGTGGAAGTATGACCTTGTTACCGTCTTGAGATCAAGTAAAACTGAAGATATGTACAGATACCAAATTGACAAAGGGCAGATCTGTGATGGTTAATTTTATGGATCAACTTGGCTAGATCAGAGTTACCAGATATTTGGCCAAACATTAGTCTAGATGTTTCTGTGTAGGATTGATTGATTGATTTACTGATTGTGGTACTGGGAATTGAACCCAGTGTTTTTACACTGAGGTATATCTCTAGTACCTTTTTAAAATTTTGAGACAGAGTCATGCTAAGCCACTATATTGCCCAGGCCTATTTTGAGCTTGAGATCCATCTGCCTTAGCACCCCAGAACGCTGGGATTATAGGCACATATCAGCATACCTGGCTGTGTAGGTATTTTTCAAGTGAGATTAACATTTCAATCAGTAGATGTTTGGAAAGCATATTGATCACCCTAAATGAGGCCTCATCCCACCGGTTGAAGGCTTGAAAGAAAAAAGACTGATCTCCTTTGATAAAGTAGGAATTCTGTCAGGAGACTGCCTGTGGACTTGAACAGCAACATCTACTATTCTGTGTCTCCAGACTACCAGCTTAGTCTGAAGATAATGGATTGGAACCTCTACAGCCCCATAAACGAATCTCCTAAGATAAATCTAAAAATCTGTGTGATATGTCTGTTTCTCTACACACATGTATGCTATTGGTTCTGTTTCTTAAGAACCTTAATATACAATCTTTTCTGAACTTTGCCTTAGTGCTTTGTATTCTTGGTGACAGAAGCCTTTCTGACTCAAGATAGCTTTAGTATTAGGGACGAATAAACACTGATTTTATTCCCACATGTAAAAGTAAATCATCTTTAGAAAGTATTCTTTTGAAAAGCAACAGAGCAAAGAGTTAGTTATGTAAAACAATGTCCTGCATTTGAGTGTACTTTTCCTGAAAATACTCAGTTCTTGGTTATATTAATCATAGGTTCTGTGGTCTCGCTTTAAGATGAGAGAGGGTAGTTTTAGGTCTGGAGGTTTGAAACCACAATATCTTACAGTGACAGACACTCTGAATATGTGACATCTATACAGTGTGTTTTTAATTAAGTTGGGCATAGTCTTTGGTTAGGATCTTAAACTGATTGGCCGAGACTTTAAAAGTTTAGCACATTGAAAACAGGTAGAGGTGTCAGGGAGGAGGGCTGAGTTATACTTGGTGTACAAAATGCTAATTAAGGAATTATTACCTATTAAGTATAAAAACTGAAATATAAGAATGATTCAATGTTGAGTATAGTGTGTAATGATTTAGACAGTGTATATAACATAACCAAATAAGCATACGAAAATTTAAAGCCAAAATAGAGAATTGTACACAAACACAATGAAACATAAATAATGAAACATACATACACGCTAGGTATCTGAACTTCACAGACTTCTAGTGACTAAATGCAAATGAAATGGGATGAGATCATCTTCTATATTACATACCTTCTGGAATGCATTGTCCAAGAACAAACTTATATCCTTTGCAGCACTTTTTCCTAAAACACAAACAAAAAGGCATTTTAAATGCAATACTAGATTAAATATAAAATTATTTTCAGTGATCATTTTAGAACGAAATAACCCATTCTCAGGAAAAACTGAGGCAATAAGTAGGGTGGAATATTTTAAATGCAATCTGAGATTACAGGGAAAAATACTATCAAAACCATATGTTCATATCTTCTCATACCAGAATTTGTTACATAATGTATAAAAATCAATCCTTTAAATCTTACAAAGTAAATTATGGATCTTTCTCACTGGAACAAACATTCCCTCTGTCTCTCCATGTCTCCTGCTTCTATTGCTTTCCCTTCCCTTCTCTTACAGATGAGTTCGCACAAGCGTTCCTTTACCACCTCCAGTAGCATGCATCAAAGGCAGAGAATTAATCTGGATTCAGTGAATCTGCACCTCTAGAGAACATACTCCAAGACTTTTCGAGTTGACTATAATAGCCATACTACCATTTCAAAAACCTTTTTTTTCTAAATAAAAGAAATTAGATTTCCATTACAATATTACTGCTATTTGTGTTTGGATACCTTTCCTACGTGGGTAAATTAAAAATAGCTGCCAGATGGGGACTGCGCAATACCTGCAGCCTATCAGGGCACCCAGGTGGACATGCCATTTGTACAGTGTAATGCTGAAAGGTCCACGAACTCTTGATCTGGGCAATTAGGCACTGAGTCCTAAAGTAAGCCCTACCTTTTTCAAATGATCACAACCACTGGATACAGTGACACGTGCCTGTAATCCCAGCTACTCTGGAAGCTGAAGCAGGAGGATCACAAGTCCTAGACCAGCTTGGGAAATTTAGAGAAACCTTGCTTCAAAATAAAAGAGCTGGAATTCCATCTCCACTAGTGCACAAACCACCACCACCAAAAATAACTGGGACTCTCAACCAGGTTGAATAAGGCCTTCTGTCTAAAAAGGAAATTTCATATGCTTGACTTATTTTTTTCATCACATTTTAAATAAAATGTGTAGAAAATAATGTATGATTAATTTCTACTTTTGCAAATTGGGGTAATCTATATTATTGGCCAAATGAATTTGTGTGGCTTGTCTGCTCAATGAATTATCATTTACAGGAGAAACTTAAGCAATCTCTTCCTAAAACATAAAAAAGTATACATAGTTATTAAATTCTTAACTTATGTTACATAAGATTACTAAAAAGTCATACCTTTCATAAAAATCACATTTATAAGAGAATTCTGAAACCAAGGTAGAGCAATGCTGTTTTGTTCTAGCAACAGTTCTCACATGCAGCCCAGTTGTGGAAGATATCTCACTTCAAAAGCATTGAAGTGGATTTTCATTATAAAAGCAGTGGCATTTGGGATGCTTCCAAAAGAGATTTGGGTGAATTAGCTAAGGTTCTCCATCCATCCCCCATTTTCCTGTCTATACTTATTCTTGCAATATAGATTAATGTATTAATCTATCCAATTTACTGATATGAATCAGTGTGCAGTTTCCCTATTAGAAAAAACCTCCCAAAATCTTCAACTAAAATATAATCTCACATGCTACAGGAAGTCTATGAAGGTAAGAATTTATGATGGTGATGATGATTTGGAACAGAAGCAGAGGATCTACCTTTACATTCCAGGGAACTTAAACTTGGTCTAGTTTCCAACGTTTAAAAAAATCCATGCTAAGAAAAGGAAAAGTGGCTTTATAGAGTACTCATTAAAATTTTATGGTTATTACCTACTTCATTACTTGAGGCTGCACTACAGAAAACTGTATGAGGAAGAGCAGTGCACTAGATAATTTGAAACCCAAATAGAGTCATGAGAAAGTTGGACAGAGGGAAAAAACATATGTTTTTGATAGTCAAGTCTAACACCACATTTAAACATGTGGTTCTGTTTGTCTGTTTCTATTTAAATTCTGCTGCTAAGGTATAGACTCCAAGATATTCCAAAGCATTTTTAAAAATGGATATGACTCTTGCAATCTATCCACATCCAAAATGTAAAACTGTGGGGCACTCTGACTTTTTTGAGCATTTCAAGGACTTGTGACCATCCATACAGTGGAGACAGAAACAGCCTGTCATATGCTTTTTGATGAAATTAAATATAAATGAAGTCATTTGATAAGCTTTCAAAAAGCTTCCCTGTCAGGAGAAGAGTTGAATTGCAGGATGGGCATGCATCATTTAAATACCTGCCCAGTTATGAATTAACTTCTCCTTTGGGTTTTTCTTAATTGTGTAACTGACTCCCGCTCTCTGTTTCAGGGAAATAGTACTGAGACTCCAGGGCATCAGCCTGCCTTCCCCAGAGGTCCTGGGAACACATCATTATTTCGCACATTAAACACTTACCTATCATAATTCTTCATTTAAAATAAATGATATATTTCAAAATAAACACTGGTTGCATGTGTTAGAACATTTCAAAGATTGCTTACAACATAATTTACGTATATGCAGTTGAGACAGCCAAATGAAATTTTGTCATGCAAGCCAGGGCACTTGTTAGGCTAACTGCAAACACTGCTGTGCAGTTTTTATCTTCAAAAAAAAACCAACAAAGATGAGGAGAGTTCATGGGGACTCTGGGGCAGTGATCATTCTTAATACACTTCACGTGTTACAGCTTAGCTTTCCAAACGCAAACGCTTTTCTCATTTTTTGGCGTGGGGAAGTGGTGATCAGATGGTTTTACATACAAAAGGCCATGTCTGGTAATCAAGGAAGCCTGTGTGTCCCCGAGAATGATTTCCCCTGGGTATCCCTGAGAATGATTACATGTAAAAATCTCATAATAGTGCATGCAGGAATACATCCCATTAGTCAGGTGTGTGAGAGCTTTTAGAGGGAATAAACTAAATCAAGAAAGTGAAGAAAACAGCATCAGACTGTTCAGAACAGTGGTGGCAAAACTATGAGACGCATGCCACAGCAGGTTGTTATCGCTGAAAGCTGTAAAAGGTTTGCCATCACTGGTTTAGAGTCTACAACAGTTTTTAAAATCCGCCTATAGAGTTTGGACTTTAGAAAGTACCTTAAAAAGTCAAGTGCTATTTAAATTCTTGCTGCAAATCAAAGATTTTCCTGAGATCTGCTTGGGGTCTCTTTTGCATAACTGCCTTCTCATGCACCAGATATATAGGATTTTTGAGTGAAAGAATTGCATTTTGGAGAGTATTTATAGGATGTGGTGTCAAGGTATGTGTGTATGCAGTGGATAGAGTACTGGTTTGGGTCAAGCAAACCTGGCTTACAATTTTGGCTCTGATACTTAGCAGTGTGACTTCAGACTTGTTGCTTAAACTTGCAGAGCTCCAGACTCCTCATGGATAAAGTATGGATAAAAAAATTGCCTTATAGGATCATTGTAAGGATTACAGATAATATAATGAAAGTAATTAGTGTAGGCCTGACTTGAGGTCAGAATAGTGCTCCGGCTACAGCTTTATGAACAGAGCAAGCAAACAGCAAAGACAATTCTTACTGGTTGCTTTCACCTTGTAACTCATCTCTTTCTTTCACTTGAATGACAAATCTCTCTCCTTCCGAAAACAAAATGGGGAGGAGGAGGGAAAGAAGCTCTGACTGAAAGATGGCACAGGTAATATTTTTATCCCTTCTTCTTTCATGCATTAATCCCAAATGATGAGAACAAGAAATAAACTTGTAAGCCTCATACTGCATGATTTAGGAGACATCTCTAACCCTGAAATAGGACACAGTGGTACCCTGGTTCATGAACTCCATTTTCTCCATGATTCTGATTGCAAACCAACCTAGATGAGAACTGAATCAAGTCTCATAAGGTCAACATCGAACCTAACCACTGAATTTAATTTGGTTCTCATCCAACTCAGTTTATGACCAGAATCATGAAAAGAATCCAGTTTGTGAACCAAATCACTTATGTGAACATAGCAAATGAATGGGAAGATGGGAGGGATTTTTCAGAGTGGTGTAATTCAAACCTAGGTACCTTCATATGTACTCCCTGTGGAGAAACCAGCCAGCCTGCCCTGCAGAACCTCAGCAGGGCTTAGAAATTGGAGGCACCAGCTACTGAGGACAGTGGAGGCAGAACGAAAGCAGCCAGGTGACCTGCAAGCCTTCCAGTGTCCAACTCCAAGCAGTCAGCTGGATCTTCTTTGCCTGCTATTGCTAGAGGTATCTTCATGTGAAAGAAAATTGTGCCCCAGAGGTTCAAGGCTCTGGGACAAGCTAGAGACCTGAGTGGAACCTAATCACCAGTAAATAATCCTATCCAGGAGCATAATAGTCTCCAAACATTGTCCAAAATGTAATTCATTCCAGAACATTAAGAGCCTCCTAAATGGCTTCTAATGGCAAATTAGAGGGTGGCTTTCCCACAGTTGCTCAGTCCTAAACCAGCATAAAAAACTTAGAACTAGAAGAACCCAATTTCATCATTTATGTTCATCATTCCCACCATGCTGCAGTGAGCCTGCAAAGGGAGTCCCGAAGAAACTTGTGCCAGGAAGTAGTACACAGAATATGATCCCACAGGGCCGATTTTAAAGGGCTAAGGGCTTAAAGGTAGTACTGAATTTCTTCGTAAATTTGCTTAGCATGAGGAATCTTTCCCCTCTTCCTTTTAACCTTGTTGAAATCTTTACAGAGCTCTGCATGACTTCGTGTGAGCTACTATAATTCCTTTTACTCTGAGCCCTGAGAACGGAATTGAACACAGTGACTCACTGCCCATCTGGGGACACTGCTGGAGCCTTTTAACAGGAAGGAGTATTCCTTCTAGGCAAATGTAGCAGTACATTTCACACCATGATTATAAGGGTAAGCACAAACAACCCCCTCACCTATTCATCTACATGTAAATTTGTTATAACCTAATCTTGCTGACATCCTTAAGAGAAACCATAGGCATATTAAATATAACTTTCAATTGTATACACAATTATTGGTAGCACGATCAAATGAGGAAAACAGTATGAGGTTCCCATGAGAAAGAGTTACCATATGATTCGGCCATTCCATTTCTGGATATGTCCTCAGAAGAACTGAAAGCAGGAGTGCAAGTGGATATTTTTATATCACTGTTCACAACTGTACTATCCATATAGAAAAAAGGTGGAAACAACCCAAATACCCATTGATGGATGGATAAACAAAATGTGGGATATGCATACAATGGAATATCATTCAGCCCTGAAAGAGAAGGAATCATCTTTGGGCAGGAGAACTACACTGTCACGACACGAGTCTCTGTGATGCTGTGAGGACTGGTTGTGCCTAATTTGAAGCCAGGTCTGATGGGAGTCTCACTGTCGTGGGGCTGCTTGCTTGCTGATCTTCCTGTTCTGTGAGACTCCTGGTGTCCTTAAGGTGGGCTCAGTGTGCGGAACACAGCATAAGCCCCAGCAGATTACTTTTTTATGTTTTCCATCGGATTTGATGTGTGCCAGTATTTAGTAAACTCTTTGCGCAAACTCATTAGCTCTCACCCCAAGCCTGTGGGGTGGGTACTATTATTCCATTTTACAGATTAGGAAATTGAGTTGGAGGGACTTTATATCAATTACCTAAGGACTGCAGCTGAAAAGTGGAGTCTGGATTCAACCTGGGAAGTTCATTTCCAAGGCCCGGTGTTTTAGTCCCTATCTATCTAGTTTTTAGGGGCTGGCCTGGGAATTCACAGGAGATGCCCACGACAGCTTACACTGCAAGGTAGAGAACACATGCAGTCATCATTGTGTGCTATTTCTGACAACTCCTCTGATCTCCCCAGCATATTATGTGTCCCAGATGCACAGGGTCAAAGTACTGAGCAAATGGACAGCCAGAGGCCAGAGGGTTTTAAGAGGCGAATCTTTGATTAACTTCCTCCTTGCAATTATGTTAATGCTTTACATGCCGGCTTTCTTCTAACCAGTTCCCCCTCTTCCCTACCTACTCAAGTAAGTTTCAGCTTGTTAATTGTGATTATCTTGTCTGCTGGGCTTTTTCCAGTCCATATGAGAAACTAATCATTTCTGAAATGTAAGGAAAAAAAATAACAAACTAAAAAAAGTAAACTTGATGGTATCTTTGCAGAAAATAAAGTGCAATAAAATAGCACATATGCATAAGTAGTGAGATGTTTATTTTTACATTAAAGAAATAAATATTAGGCTGCGTATTTACAATATCGATTCTCTTTAGGTGTGTGATGTAGAAGATGGTCCTTGTGTTCTTTTTTGTGTTTTTTTTTCTTTTTGTAATGAAGTTGAATTGATTTTGTAATAAAAAAGAAGAAAATAATAAAAGAATTATGATTTTTTGGTTGGGCAGATTTGAAATGCTAGGCTTGGTACTGGCTTTAGAAACTTCGGGTTCTGAGAGTGGATTAAACTAATGTTGACAAGTACATGTCTGAACAAGACTGCACAGTGTCACAACCACAGCAATCGTAAG
This sequence comes from Cuniculus paca, assembly GCA_004365215.1. Classification (NCBI taxonomy): domain Eukaryota; kingdom Metazoa; phylum Chordata; class Mammalia; order Rodentia; family Cuniculidae; genus Cuniculus; species Cuniculus paca. The sequence continues at coordinate 8,513 of RJWT010005995.1, read as the reverse complement.
TCACTACACCAACCCTGATGCTGAGAGTTTACATGCCCAGCAGAGTCATCATCATCAACTAGGTTTCAACTAACCTGCTTTTACCATGTCAGCGAGAATCAATACACAGTACTCAGCAAGAGGCTTAGGAATTTAGAAAATTACAGTACCATTTACTAAGATATTCAGATATTCAGAATTTTAACTGAGCAACTTTCCTAGTTGTGAGACATGTTTAAACTGACCAAGCTCTCCTCTTGTTTATTGCCACAGCTGCTAATTTCTGGAAGCAATGCCAGTTGGGACTTCCGCTAAAATCCAGAAAGACAACAAGGGTAAGAGTAGACTTCTTGGCAGCAATAGAGCTCCCTGTGTGCAGTAACACCCTGAGGCAAACCCCAAAGTCCTACATGTTTGTTAATTCTGATTGGATTCTTAACTCTCTAAGCATTCTATAGCTGAGTGGGTAATAACGCTTTGATAGCATTTATCAAGCTCGTCACACCTTCGAGCATTGTATTACACATGATAAAATGAGCAATATATTCATATTCCTCAAAGTTTCTCTACTGTTCCCTGGCTGCCTCAGCCTCCCAACTCTCAATTTTCCCTGCAGTGCAGCCACTGCTTCCTTAGGCTTCTCTTCCTCAAACCAGGGCTCCGTTTTAGATTTTTAGCGCTTACTTTTCTGCTCATGACTTCTGAACTGCAGACCTCTGTATATCTCAAGTGCGTCCATTTTTCTTGCCTCTATTTTCTTAAGTTTTCTGTAGTTGTATTTTATTGTTCGGACAACTGAATGCTCTGGGTGAATGATTTGAGGATGACAATGCACAATGTATGTACCATTGTTGCCCCTGATTGACGTGTTTTGAAATTTTGTTTTGTTAAAATGGATTTTAAAGGAAAACAAAAATAAAACAAATAGCCTGGGATTTAGCTAAGTGGCAGAAGCGCCTGTCTGGCAAGCACAAGGTCATGAGTTTGCTCCCCAGTACCAAAAACAAAAAACAAAAACACAAACAAAAAAATAAAAACGAAGACAAAAAGAACACCAAATAGAAAAAGTTAATTTCTCACTGCCAAGGAAGAGAAGAATAGCAATCCTAAATATAGCTAGAGCTCTAGGAGTTACCCACAAACCTATTTTTAAATATTGCCTTTTATATTTTGCCCCTCAAAGCCCCAAATTATCCATAGTAACTACATTTTTTTGTCACTACTGTGACAGACAGCTATTTCCTTGTATCTGCTTTTCTTTTCCCTATGGTAACAGAAATCCAAATTACAGTTGGATATATAAATAACTGCAATAAAAGGAACATTTCCCAGCCTCTCATTCCACCAGGTATGGTCTTGTGAGTTATCCTGACAAGCAGGATCTGCAAGGCCATGAGGTTTGTGACTTTCAGGTGGTGCCCTTGAGTGGAAGGGCACATGACCTTTTTCTTCATCTTTCCATGATGGGAATGGGCCGACCGCAGGGGTACACTGCCAGGTCAATAGTGGGTGATGGGTAAATGAACACATAAGAAACCTGAGTCTAAGATACTGCTAAGTCACCATGCAGGTCAAGGACACCTGACAGTTTTGTGCAGTAGAGGGGGAAAATTCCATCTTGTTTAAACTGTTATTCTTGGTTTCAGTTATTGGAGCTGAATACACATTCAAAGCCAAAAAACGATGAAAGGAATTGGATCCCTTGGGGAAGAGGCTACTGATATGCAAAACTAGTAAGCCAAAAGGGGCCCAGAGAAGACAGCCTATATTTCATCTGCTCCAGTAATAACTGAGCACATGGTCCTTCGACCTTACAAAATGCTGATCCCTGAAATGGAAATGCCTGGAACCTTCCTTGTAAATTATCCAGAGCTGAAGGATGTTCTGCTCTGACAGGGCTACGATCTTTCTTTTCACCACAGTGGGCAGAATTTCACTGGCACTCAGCCGCATTTTCCTGCATTTCACCATGTACATGAGGCACTATGTCAGTACAGGAATATGCAAATACAATTTGCTGACTCAAATTTGTGCCCAGAGGTCGGTCTCTTAGGAATTAAATGAGGAAGTCTGAGAGCTTTCCCTTATAATGACTTTAAAAGACAGAGAGAACTGATCAGTGGTCTTCTTCCACAGACTATTCAGTCATGATGTGGCATATCCCATAGTATACAAACATAAAACCCTTAAGGAAAAGGACATGAACTTAGGTCTAAGTGCCTGCAGGGAGAAATTCAAACACTAGAAGTAGGATTTCTATTTACAAAACATTTACAGAATTTTATAAACAATGACCCAAGGCTGCATTAAAAACTTTAATTCAGATTATTTAAAACTGGAAGCATTAAATTTGACTTAATTCAACCAAATTATATTTGTATATAATAAGTGAGAACTTATTATAAACAAAGCTATGCATTTTCCATGAATTGGTTAATTCTCACAACAATTTTTCCTTTTTTTCCTGCTAGTGTTAAGAACTGAATCCAGGGAGTGCTGAACTACATTTCCAGCTTCACCAATTAACTAATTAATTAATTAACTTACTGATGAGACAGGGCCTCACTAACTTTCCCAGGCTGGTCTTGACCTGTGATCTTCTTGCCTCAGCTTTCTGAGTAGCTGGGGTTGTAAATATCACCATGTCCAGTTTCACCAAAACCCTGCCTTACAGGTGGGAAAATGAAGCACCCAGCACTCAACTACCTTGCTACCCTGAGCTGTGACGTAAACCCAGGCTACTGCGTTCCAGAAGCTGCCTTTCCCTGAGAGACAGATGTCAGTAAGATTAGCACGTAGTCTTGAATGAAAATGTGAAGAAATACAGGTGATGGCATGGGACAAGCAAATGAGGAGCATTCAAAGCATCATAGCAGACATACAATGTGTTCCCTTAGGATAGAGGGAAGAGTATTAAGGAACCAAGGAAAAATGGAACATGTTGAAATTGCCCTGCCCTAGACACATATATCAGGTTCCACATAAGGAACCACCTTATATGGGGTACAGAAGGTTGTCAGGATCACTCCCTAACTTCTAGTTCCAACACAGTTTCTCTCTTGTGCAGTCTTGGCTTCTCTCTAGGCAATACTTTCCTGCAGCCCTGGTTCAGAATATCCTTAGACAACCTTCAGGGTATTTCCCAAACCTGAATTTAGTTACTATGTAGGTAACGAACTCCACTGTATGTGGCTAGAGGAAATGCAGGGAAAAAAAACAAAAAACAAAACCTATAGAAACAATGATAAAAGGTGATTAACATACTCAGCTTAGAGTATAAGAAACTGTCAGAGTAGTGGAAATTAAAAATGAAGGTGGGCTTTTAAAAAATTTTTGGAGCTAAAATCTATAGAACTTCCTAATAGTGGAAGGAGACAAAAATCAGAGAAGTCCAAGTCTGGAGACGTATTTTAGCATTGCTCCTAAGGGATGAGACTGTCATTAGCTGACATGGATTAAATTCAGTGATAGCTAAGTACAAAGGATATTTAGAGCACAGATTTGGGGATGACTAGATGGTATTATGTTCTGTTTATGTACATTTTAAAAACTTGAGGCCTTACAGGTGAGATGGTGTGGAGGTATGCTGATCTTGTCTTTAGCGGAGATGAGCCGAGTCATTGCCCAGGACAAGATTTGGGAGCATGTCCTTCAGGAAGAAATGGGCATAGAAAGAAAGCCAGAGAGAAAAACAGAGAAGTGACATCAAACTGGTTCTATGATCTTGAGCAAATCACTGTCCTACTTCAGGAAAAAAAAAAAAAAAAAAAAAAAGGACCTTGGGCTTACATGACAGATAAGGTCTCCCTCAATTCAAAAAAATTTTGGCTTCAAGCAATAGTTTCATACAAGACTTTAAGTATCAAACGTTTTATTAAAAATTTTTTTCAGACAAAATGAACTAGAGACTAAAAAAGCAGACTTGCAATCCTCAGGGGTGGGGGGAAGCAAGAATTAGAAGTAATTATTATAAGAAATTAGTCTTTGATCATTCCAGATGTTAGTACAGGTGAGAAAGATAGGATTTGACAATGTTTTTGCAAACACATGGGAAAGAAATAAGGACTTGTGCATCATTAGATGACATGTGCAGTAGGCTGTTAGAGTATGTATCTGTAGACATGCACACATGGTACTGGAGAGAGCACCCGAGGAGCCCTGAGATACATCCTCAGCTCTTGTTATTTATTTTGATACCAAGTTACTCTGGCAGGCCTTAAACTTGTGATCCTCCTGCCTCAGCCTCCAGAGTCAGTCCAGGAGGCACAAGCAGGGAACACAGCAGCCCCAGCCCTCTTGGAACCTGCAGTTCTCAGCTGGTAATAACCTCGGGACAAATCAACTCCAGTGGGTGTCACATGTGGATCAATGTGTGACTAAACTCAAAAAGTGCTTCCAAGGTCCAGGACTAGATGTTAGAGCATGGGTTGAACTAACTCCTTAAAAAATTTAGGTTCACAGATAGCTACAGCATAAAATAATTAGAAGGAAGGGGCTGCCCTCTAGTACTGAGTTTAATATAGAATATGGGTCATTTATTGTTTTTGAAAATTTCAAGTGTGTGTCAGAGTAATAAGTCTGATCAACAACAACTATGGTTTGGGGTTCTGTGATCAAGGATGGCTTTCTGAAAAGTATCTTCTAGGTTATGGGAGGACACACACATCTCTGCTATCATACGTTGACCATAAACTGCTAGACAGTAGGGGCTGAACCTTAGTTCTCTAGAGCACTCAGCCCAGTGTCTGAATGATCACAGATGCTCAATTTATTCTTACTGAACTGAATTTGGCTAGAATTTTTTCCTTGTGAAGAACCTGTCCAAGATACTATTTATAAAAACAAGGTTTATGGCTTTTTCCACTCTTTTCCCTTTCACTCTATCTCCTCCGGTCTCCTGTGGGCTCTCACTCTTCCTTGCTTCCTCATTTTCTGTATTACAGACTAGAAAAAGAATTAGGTATTGGCAAGAGCAGTGGACTGACTCAAAACAGTGTCTGGCACATGGTGTAATCTCAGTAATGTTTCTTGTAGGAAATAATGACAAATGTATCATGTTTACCATCTTCTGCCTCATGAGACTGAAAACATTTAGCTTTATCTGGAGTAGATATTGTGTACTGTTGTTTGTGATGAAGAGCTGGGAGACTCTTATGGTCCTAGTAAGCTGATGGAGACTGATTAGCAGTGCAGCTAAACCAAGAACCCAGCGGCTGATTGGAGACTATGGAGCCACACTGTTCGGGCTAAGCAGTTATCCTGAGACATTCATTTCGTACCCTTCCTTAGTGTTCAAAATGGGCCTCTGTGTAGGTGAGCTGACTGAGTCAAAACTATTAATGAAGTCAAAAATGTGGGGACATTGCATGGCATTGTGGTAAGAGGCACATAAGAGTTTAAGACCTGGTCTCACTACTTATTTCATTTAAATGATATGCATTATATATATACTTCCATTTCAGTTTCTTCTGCAAAGAAGAGTATCTGTATGTGCTTCATTAGAGTTACTGTGAACATTTAATGAAATCCATAAAGTATGTATGCATACTTAATACCCAATGAAGAGTAACAATGGTAATAGTAGTAGTAACAGTAGTAATGGTTATGATTTTTATCTTCCTGCAAAAATTAAATTTGAGGGAACTTAAGTGAATATTTAGAAGGGTTATGATGAAGGTTATGAAATATAGGAATGACTAAAGAATAAACAGGAATTATGTACAAGGAATCAACAAATAATAATTGAATGCTGATCTTGGACAAGCCACTGAGAGATGCCTAGAGGGAAATACAGAAGTGTAAGATAAAAGAACTTATGCTATCATTGAGAATAGACAATATCAGAAATATTTATCAACGAGTTTTAAAAATAATAAAATACCCAGGATAAAAAAAAGCACTCATGGCCAGGGATATAGCTCAGTGGCATAAGCGCCTGCCTGGCAAGTACAAGGTCCTGAGCTCAATTCCTGGTACAAAAAAAAATGCACTCAGTTCACTAACAATTTCTGAAGGATGGAGCAGGCTCAGCCCGGCATGGCTTGAGAATTCTTCTGGAGTGTGATCTGGATCTCAGCATGGAGAAGGCCATTCAGCGCAGAGAGAACATAGAGGAAAGCAAGAAGTGGTGCCTGCTATCTTGGCCTCAGGACACAGCACTGTTTGGCTTGATTGTTATGTGGTGATGGACAGCAATGACTTATTAACAGGAACCTCTAATTAAGCCAGGTATCTCCTGACCCAGAGGTATCAGCCACAGGTCTTTGGCCCACAAGTTTTTTCTAAAAAAACTGCCCAGGCTGTGGTTCCTTCTGATCAGGGTGATAGCATGGATGTCTATGGCTTTGCACCATGAGGCAAAACACCTGCCCAGTTAGGGTGAAGAGCCAGCTAATCCACCCGCTTGCCCAAGACACAGCTGAGCCAATCATGCACTCCCATCCCTAAGCTAACAAATGCCCAGTGATTAGGCCAGTTGGCTTTGGTAGCATCATTTAGGAAAGGTGTGGACAGAGCGGAATAAGCAGACATAGAATGAGAATGAGATGAAACTAGGTATTGAGGAGCCTTTATGTGGGAGACAGGAGGAACTACTCCTAGGACCACCTGCATTTCTAATGGTTTCCCTGTGTTAACCCCAGGTATCCTAACCACAACTCCCTTTATTCTTGAACTTTACATGGCATTTCTATTATTTGCAATCAAGACTTCGTTCTTTTCTGGCTATTCTGGTGACATAAAAGATCAAATATTTGAACATAACAGTGTAAAATATTTTTGATTTAATTGTTAACTATAGACAGGTTTCCATGGGTGCTGTGTGATTTATCAAAAACTCAGAATTCTGTTTCTTGGACAGAAGTCACTTACATGGTTCAAATATAAACATTTTAATCATATTGAGACTTGGAGTCTCTCAATAATAGTTGAATGTCCCAGTGTTTTACAGCATTAGTAAATTATTTACTGGTAACCTCAAGAAAGAATTGCAGCCCAAGTTTAAACAAAAAACCATCTGTACCAGGCAGAGCCCAGCAAACAGAAGAGTAGGAAAATATGCTTTCCATAAATGTAAGCTTGCTTTAAATAAGAGGGAAGTTCTAGTGTCTTTGGCACTTTCAGTGCATAATTCATTGGAAATGTCTTGCTGCTTTCTGTCTTCTGTTTGGCTTTCCCTGGGATTTGCTTCCAGCCAAATGAAATCCTCTGGGGTTCCATTAGAGCACAAGTGGTAAGACTGATAAGAAAAAGACATATTTGCTTCATGGAGTTGATCACTCTTGGTATATTATTAACCAACTCGCCTCTCCTCAATCTTTGAAATGCCTTCTCATCTGTACTCCAAGGCCAAGTGGCTCTCAGAATTTGGAGAGAGACTTCTCCTTCATCCCAAGAATAACATTTAAGATAAAAAACAAATAGTGTCATGTAATTAAATGATATGTGTAACCTTGAAAACTTGCCATAGTGGTTCAGTGTCATTCACTCATATCCTCTAGTGACAGAGGATTCCATCACTCAGTTCTAGGAAACAGTCAAGCAGGCATTCATGAGGAGAGGTGGACACCCTATGATGACCTGGCCATTTAGACCCTGACTGTAAGAAGGATGGCTCATCAATAAAGGGAAGCAACTTTTGTATGGAATTCCAGGCAATATAATAAAATGAAGAATCCTGAATATTGCATGGGGAATGATGCTTTTGTGCAAGGAAGAAGAGCTTGCTTTCTGATGTCTACTGAAGCAAGCACTGCCTTTTCGAGGCAGAACAGTGGTCCACAGGCCCTGATGTACCACTTATTCACTGGGAGATTCCTGTCTTGTAACCGTTACTAGAAAACCACTGTTAGCGAAACCGTACATTTCCCTTTATGTGTTTCCACTGTCACAGGCAAGGCAGCCCTCACGGCAGTGAGAGCAAAGTCTTCAAAGTTCAGGTGGCTAACAGCCAATTTCCCTTTGGCTTGTCTTCTCTTTGCTGAAGAGCGTGTTGACTCTGGAAGGTCATGGTCTCCTGAATATCTAAAAACCTTCAGTGGTGCAGGCCCAGAGATGACAGAAATTTCATGTAGGAAATCGTCAGTATACTCCTTCTAAGCCCCCATCCCATCTTCCTAAGGCATTATCTCTACCTAAATAATAAAACACGGAAGCAGGCGGTGGGGTGGCTCATCTGCTAGGGTTGTGATAAGGGAAACAGAAAAATGGCACCAGCAGCAGCCAGTGTTTGCTGCTCCTTTTCTGTGCACTTGACCTTGTACCATTTGTCCTTCAGTAGGAAGAAGCCAAAAAGCCAAAAGGAAATTTCATACTTCAGATCTTCCTGCTCTTCCTCTACATACTATGTCCTACTACTGTCAGATCCCCCTTCTCTGTGACAGTGTAAATATTAACAGGGTGGGAAAAGGCTCTGCTAACAGTTGCTTCAGGATGAGTCACAAGGTTAGACAATACCACCTCATGTGTGTTTCATGGGACCCTCAGAACCACTGAAAAGGTAGTTTCTACAATTATCTCCATTTTACAGATTAAGA
>RJWT010005994.1:0-29895 GCA_004365215.1 Cuniculus paca | reverse complement strand
TCTTGAGTATTAATAGAATGTGGGATCTTAAGGAACAGTAAAAAAAGAGAATAGATTACTACATACATACACACACATATAGATTACTCCAATTCAAGTCTACCTGTAGCACAAGAAAGCTAACATCCACCCACTTTTAAATTATTATCCAGATTTTTGCCTTCATCCTTTTAACACACACTGATGAAACACATTTCTAAATGGCAGGCACAGGATAGATGTTCCTCTGTAAGATTTGCCTTCGCTTTTGGAATATTTAGCTGACAGTTGAAATATATAAATACACACACATATATCCATATCTATCTCTATATATAGATAGATAGATAAATATGTATAGATATATACAAATATGTGTATCTATATATTTCAATTCAACAAACTGTTACTGTATTATCTAAGGTATAAAATTTTTATTTGTTTTTAAAGAAATATAGAGCTGGGTATGGTGTTACATAACTGTAATCTCAGTGCTCTGGAAGGCTGAGGCAGGAAGATCATAAATTCAAGCCCATTCTGAGCAATTTAGTGACTTAGCAAGACCCTATCTCAAGAGAAAATAAAAATTATAAAAGCACTGGTGATGTAGCTGAGAGGAAGGTGCTTGGTTCAATCTTGAGTTCTGCAAACAAAGAAGAAAAGGAAGGAAGCAAGGGGAGGTGGGGGAGGGAAGAAGAGAGGGAGGAAGAGAAGGAAGGAAGACAAGAAAATAAAAATATACCTGGAGATAATACAATTAAAGAGAAGGTAAAATTCCAAAGAAGGCATGGATAGGAGCCAAGTTAATAAAAAAGAGGGCTACATAGCCCTACATTTTAAATAAATTATGAATTTGGAAATTGGGAGACGAGAGAAGGACAGGGAGGGGAGGGGAGCGGAGGGGAAAGGGGGAATAAGATGGTTCTTTGGGATGAAGTAGCCAATAAATCTTTCTAGATTTTATGAAAACAGTTTTAGAACTGCAACATGTTTTATTGAATTAGAAACAATATTTTACACAATTCTTTTGCCCATACCATCTACAAACAACTGCCTTGTATATCAGTAAACTAGTTTTTTGGAAAAGCAGAAATTGAGTCCATGTTGATGTTACAAGCATGAAAATTTGAATAGCAAAGAAGTACAGAGATATAACACACAAACTAAACTGAACACGTGGAATTAGGGAGACGAAGCTAGAGGAGACGTTAGGCTATAAATCTTTCATTCCTTGTCTGCCACTCCCTTCCCCACCAAGAATTCACAGAAACTTCAGGTGGAACTATAGACTTCGGCTGGTATGGAATGGAAGGAGAAGTCAATGTAATAGTGATTTTAAGGAGTCAAATAGCCTTAGTTCACATGGCAATGACATGGTAGTAAAATCCCAAAATTATTTCCAAACTATTTTACATGATATCATGACTTTTTTTATATTTACCTAACCAGCCATACATTTATTTATTTTTTATTTTAAAAATAAAAAAGGATAAAACAATACAGAATTTCAAAACAAAATAATAGGAAATAACACTAGTCAATGTATTGCATATTGTTATCTTCAAAGTAGTTGTTCAAATTACAAGATTTAGGCATGACAAAAATAATCAAACAATGAAAATGCAAACTTTTCTCTTTGACGAACTAACAGAGATTAGTAGTACAGCTATCTATCTTGTATACACCATCCAATGCAAAACTCTTCTGCATGACTGAGGTTCTGAGAGTCTGTTTTCCTGCCTTGGCTTGTTTTATGCTGCTATAATAAACAGAAATATAATGGCCCATGATTTTTAGGCAGTGAAGTCCAATATCAAGACCCAGCATCCAGCAAGGAATTTTATTCTGTTATTGTACATTAGAAGGCAAGAGATGGGAGAAGGGAAGGGGGAGAGGAGGGTGGGAGAGAGAGAGGGAGGGAGAGAGCGAGAACACAAAAGGCGGTCAAACTCTTCCTTTTATATATTGGCACCAATTCCACCAGGAATAACCACCTCTTAAAGGTCCCACCTCTTAACATTGTTAACAATCGCAATTAGATTTGAGCAAGAGTTTTAAAGAAGACAAATATTAAAACCATAGCCACTCTTATCCATGTCTGTTTATTCTGGCAGGTCTCCAGACACAGGGTAAAATTTCCCTTCTGATGTGCTCATTTTCATTTTTTGTGGGTGTTTTGTTTATCATTCCAACCTTACTCCATTCTTCCAGTACTTCATTTTTCCCAGTTAAAATAATATTTTAATCGTTACACTTTCAAAGATAAATGAAGAAGGCCCTAAAATCACACCTACATTCATTCTGGCATGTCTATGTTTAGAGAAGTTTGTCATAGTAGTAAACAGAGTTAAATGCAGCCATCTGTTGTAAATAAAATATTTGTTTGAGTTACATTTGCATCTCAGTTCAGAGGAAGATTTTGGGCTTAATCCAAGTTTGTTTTGAAAGTTACTTTCATCTATTTGAAAAGATTACTCCTATGTGTGTAATACTGTATAGGTAGATTCTACATGCTCAGATGCTGATCTGAATGGGTGCATCAGTTAAGAAAGCTGTTCAGTATGACACGTGTCTATTTCAGCAGGGATAAAATAATCCAATAGAAAGTAAATGAGGCAAAGAGAAATGCTGATGTCCCTATGGACAACTGGACATTTTATTTGTACTTACTTGATAAGATTAGGCGCCTTTACACCCATTTTATAAATTGAGGAAACTGAGACCCATAGAGGAAAAGATAACTTGATCAAGATCTCCTGGAAGAAAGTAGTGATGGAGTATAATTCTAAACTCATCACAATGCTAGACAGCCAGTTTAGCAGTGAGACAACTAGTGAGTATATGCCCAAGACTATTTTAATACCTGCAGCGGCCCTGGGGCATACAAAAAGCACAGATTCACAATTTGACCAACTTCTAGGGTCTGCTACTGAGGTTACTCTGTAACCTCAGTTTCTTCAGATGCTTAAAAAAATGAAGTAGGAAGAAGATAGAATTATTTACTTGGCCAGAAGAAAACTCCTCACACAGAACATTTTTAGGGATGGGCAAATGTAGCCCTTTTATGTTAGGGAGCACCCACAAACCCTGGCCCTCATGAGAGCCAGCACATTCAAGGTCACTGGTCATTGTAAACAGTTGCTAAACTAGGAGAGTGAGTGAGGCACATTCTAGAGGTTCTCACGGAATCTCCGAGGCACCCACAGAAAGCCTCTGAAGAAGCGGCCGTTTTCTTCCAAAGACGTTAGATAAGAACAAGGAGCAGCATTGGCCTCGTCCAAACCTGTTCAACTTCCTGTCACTCACTGTACTCCAGCAAATATTTTGTTTATCCAGATGTGGCTACTACCCTTAGGCCCATTTTTCCATGACAATTTGCTTCTGCAACCATAATAGTTCTGAAATGTGTATTTGTGCATGATCTTTTTATTTACCTTTGAAAGTGTAATGCTTTGAAGATTATACTTTTAACCAGGGCATGTGGTATATGGTCAACATTGGAAAGTTCGAGGAATAAGATTTAAAAAACGAGAAATGTATTAAGATAATGAGGGACATACAGAACCCCGTAAGTCACTAAGAATTGGAATAAATTTGACACTCTCCTTGATGCTGCCTACAATAACAGAAAAGAAAATAACACCACTCTATTTATAACAAGTGAATCACCAGTGAGCAATATTCACTAAAACTAAACAAAAACAAAAATAGAGGTTACCTGGAGGTTTCCCTAAAAAATGGGCTTTATTATTGTGGTGATAAAAATGACTATTTACTTTTTCAAGGATAAGAACTTCCTGATAAGAAACCAAAAAATTTTGATTTTTACAGCAATATTTTCAAAGCAACTGAAAAAAAATGCAAAGAAAAATGTCATGATACTTGTTCTGCAGTTTAGAAGAGATTTGCTAATACAAAAATAATCAAAGCTTTAATCAAATGAGATATTTTAAAAAGCAATGTGTAATCTCAAAGTGCTTTTCAAAAGTACTTAGGAAAATTAGACAGTTGCAATAAGAAATTTTGTAAAATCCCTATTTCATATCCTATTTGGGGGCATTAAGAAGCCTATCTCAAAATGAAAAATAAAAAGGGTTAGGGATGCAGCTCACTTTAAAGGTCCCAAGTTCCATCCCTAGTAATGCAAAAAATACATATTCTAATTTACAGCCAGGAGATAGTAGGCTATTCGATGGCTCCCAGCTAAACCTGTGTCCTATTGCAACACTATTGTCTTTATGAGGGGACCATTTTCTGTCCCTTTACTCTCTTCTTTCCTTCTTCCAATGGTGGTAGTAGTGAAAGGACAGGGTCTCAGGATAGGAGCTGTATGTGGAGATGTAGTAAAAGTTTTCCTCCAGGGAAATCTCTGACTTTGGAGTTGGACAGTCCAAATTCCTGCTCTGGTGCTAATCAGCTGTATGAACTAAGACAACCCACTTAATCCCACTGTGTCAGAAAAATATAAAAATAATTACTAATATGATAAAGGAATAAATCAATACATGAGGAATAACTATGTCTCTTCCACATGTCTCCTCTTATTCAGCTAACCCAGAATTAAACACTAAAATGCAGAGAGTCTGGAAGAATTTACACTGAAAATAAGTGAAAATTCAGAACAGAAAGTGACTAGCAAACAAACAAGAAACCTGTTAAACTTTGTGGCATTTTTGCTTTGTTTTTATTTTGAATTATCGGTCTTTGAGTTGGGTGGTGTTGACATCTTAGCCAATAAACAACATATTTTCACCCACCAAGTGTTCTGAATCGAGAGAGAGAGAGAGAAAATAAGATATCCAACAATCGCTAGCTTCTTTTTTTTTTTTTTTTGTCCCTAGGTTGTTGGTTAGAGGATGTGGCTCAGATGAACCTCGTAGTCCTGAACCCCAGAACTGTGCATGTAGTCTGACTTTCTCAGTGATAGACAGTGCTAGAAAACCACAGCTCTCGGGGCCAGGGACTTAGCTCAGTGGCATAAGCACCTGCCTGGCAAGTGTGAGGTCATGAGTTCCATCCCCAGTACCAAAAAAAAAAACAACAAAAAACAAAAAAAAGAAAACTTGTTTTCAGTGGTATCTGATTCCCAAGATGAAGGAAGAAGCTGAGTCATGCAGGGCCAGTTCTTCTTTGAAACTTGTCTATCACATAACTTATTCCATCCCAGAGGGCAAGTCAGTGTAGAGAGAGATGAGGGTTTACACTCTTATGTGTCACTCTCCATATGACTAGAAATACCGAGCATGAATATGGTTCTATGAGCATTCATCATCTCATTTCACTCATTTGGGAGAATTGGATTTTACAATAATGAAATTTATTACAAACTAAAAGAACTCTGCATTAAAATCTTTCATGTTTAAATAGACTGCATTTCAGCATCCTGATAAATACATCCTGGTTTTATTCTAGAATGGCTTGAAATGTGATATGGTATAGCTGGCTTTTCCTTCCCTATCTTAAACATTTTAATGCATTTAATTTCCAGAGATAACCGAATTGGCTTCAGGAAAGAGAGAAGTCTGTACACATCTTTAATGATCTCTGGCAGTGTGACATGGACACTGATTTTTACAACAGTAGTCAAAATTACAGTAATTAGAGAAATTATCCACGTCTTTATAAACAAAGTGTTAACTGATTCAAAGGGAACTTAATAAGGATGTACGAGAGGAAGCACACTTTTGCCACTGAGTATTAAACATTAATTAAAGCCAGAAGGCACTAGTGAAATTGCCTCTCCACTTCAGTCACTCGGCAGGGCACAGAAACTGGAGAGGCTCCATAATCTGCTGACTTCGCTGGCTGCGACCCTTTAAATGTGTTCTCTAAATTTACAGTCAGTTTCAATGTTGAATTTTACTTCCTGTGAAAGACCTTGAGATCTTATTGTGAACATTCAAAGATAAAAACTTTCAAATGTACAGCATTTTATAGTTATGCAACTTATTTTTAAAAAGGTATTCTTAAATGCTCTTTTGATTGTCAAGATAAGTAAAAGAATCCATATATAGCATGATCTTAACTATGAAATAAAATATGCACGGAAAAACTGGAAAGAAATACTTCAAATTATTAGACATAGATTCCTTTAAATATTTGAACACTGGAGGACTTTTCTTCTTGTTTCCTTCCTCATTTTATGTGCCTTTGTTTCGCAAATGGAAAAAATAATGTAAATTTAACTGTCTTTTATGGTTAATACATTGTGTCAACTTGAGAAGTTTAGAAATTTAACTGAGAGACTCAGCAGGGAGCCAGGGTTCTTACTTTGTAAATATCCTCATCCTGTTCAAAGGAGGGCAAGGACATTTTGTGAATGTTACACCCACTCTGAAGGTGGGGTTGGTGGTGGCTGGTGTACAATATACGGGGGGGAGAAGAGGCTTGGGCTTTTGCTCTTTTGCACTGGCTGCTCCCTTGAAGTGTTTCCCCAGTGCCACGCCACCCTGCTTTGGAGCCAGCTGATTATGGACTGAAGCCATCAAGAATTGTAAGCTAAATAAACCTTTTCTTCCCTAATTTTGGGTGTCAGGTGTTTGTCTCAGCAACGAATAAAAGTAACCAAGACACTGTCTACAACTTTTTATAGTCTTGTGGAAGAGCTAATCAGTGTTCCCACATTGTATGCGGGGTACTTCAGAGAACTTGCTTTTGTTTCTGTTTCTAGGACCTTGGGGACATAGCCAATTTGAAGAAATTCAAAACAATGAACATGCTAACATTTGAAACTTGTCCTTGGCTGAATGATTGCATGTAAACTTTATTTTTATTTCTATAAAAAATTATGCTCAAGAATGAGTGTGTCACTGTGGCTTTCATTCAATATTAGACCTCTGATCCAATAACAAGTAAGAAATTTTGGAAGAAGATATACCAATTTTTTCTTCTGTGTTTAGAACTGGCTGTTTTCACCAAGGTAGGTCTCAGAAAGGTCCAGTATGGTCAGAAGAATTTCCTTGGGGACTGAAAATATCTTCCATTGATTCCCAAGTAAATAATAAAGTGACTTAGAGTAGTTATTTCATTTGATTATTTCAGTTGATTTATTTTGTATTTCTCCCCTGTAAGTACCCATTAACTTCCTATTATTTCTGTCTCATCAACCCACTCTCCCCCAAATTTAGCCATTACCCTGTCTAAGAACCTTCTACTTCTACACTGAATTTACTATTTTGCTCTTATAGAATATGGCCCCCTTTTTTTCTAGCATTGATGTTGAACTGATGTGGTTCTGTTTTTAAATAATCTATTCTCCCCCAATATAGTGGCACTGGAATTTGCTATTAATTTCAATAGCCATTTCTGTTCAATTTCTCTACTTTTATATTTATATTTATTAATTAAATGGACTTTACCTTTTCTATTTATTTTCCTACCTTTATGCTTAATTCCATATTATTTATATTACATATTCTTTCATTGATAATAACTTTTAAAAATTCTTAAAAACACTTTTGTGTTTACTCCAAACATTTAAGTATGATCTATTCTCATCTGTCTGCTGAAATGATTATTATAACCACCATTAGGTCAAGGAATTGAAGAAACTAAGATTCAAACAAGGGAGTTAAATGTGACTCCTTGCTTTTAAAATCCAGTGTTTGTACCACTGTGCCCTCCTATTCACTGGAATGAGCCTGCATTTGTATCCTACCTTGCCAGGTGGACTTAGACTATACCTGTAAGGGCCAACTTATGGTGATAGAGGTATTTGTAACAAAATTTTTTTCTTTATCTATATAAGGTTTGCCTGGTCTCCCCGAAAAGTTAGGAGCTTCTTGACAGAGGATGTGTTTCCTCACAACACGTGGCAAAAAACCTCAAATATACTAGGTACTCACCTTGAGTTTACTGAATTAACCTGTAACAAAAAGGAAAGGCTTGAGACCCTGTATCTCCTAAAAAAAAAAAAAAAAACAAACTTTGAGTTCTTGTTTTCACCAGATTAAAAGAATAGTACACAGGTTTGGATGTAGTGGTTGTTTAAACTCCGTATGAAATTATATAGAGCTTCTGACCTACAGTGTTAGCTGTGAACTTCTATTGAAGCAAATACTATGGAAAAGTCTCAGCTCAGTCTGTGGCATGTATGAATTTACAGATGGCTTTTGCATGGTCACTGGCTCCTGGGGATACACTGTAGCAAAAGGCACAGATTACTTTTAAAGAGGTCTAAGTCTAGTGGGGGGGGGAGTTTTATCACAAAGAATAATGTTGCAGAGGGTCAGGACACACATTTACAAGATTCAGCAGTAGTCCAGAGAAAGGTATCCGTTCAGAAGTTTCACAGACCAGACAAAACACTTCATCATAAACCAACATCATCCAGGAAGATCATGAGTTACGAGGTTTGGTCTTGTTAGACACTTTACAAATTCTTCTAGAATTTCTGTTCTTGAGGCAAATGTAATCCCTACACTTGCTTAATGATAATTTTCTGATACAAATGGAGCAGGTATAAATCTTGCCTAAAACACAGCATGTTTAAAAAATCCTACTTCTTCTTTTGAAGTCCATGTATTCCCGTGGTTGAGCTGCCATCTCTTTGGGCCCCAGGGCTATATTCAGTGGTAATTACTAGGACTTCTCTCAGGGTCAGGTGCGACAAAGAGGATCTGACGCGCTGTTCTATCTGTTTGGCTCTGCAGCCCTCCATGTGAAGTTCAAGGAGTTTCTTTAAGGTCCAATGGCTCTGCTGCTTCTGTGCCACAATTTGGGTGCAGGCCTCTTTTCTGAAGGTGGGAGCCCTTCTGTAACCCATCATTTGCAGTCATTTTCACTGTTTGGTCTTTCTTCATAATTAGCTGCACAGGTGATTTTTATAACTGGGGTGAGAAGTTCTGGAAAGGAGTTTATGGGGGAAATCTTTGTATGGTACTGGCTTGGCCATTGTCCTGGGTGAGCTGTGTGCAACTGGCACAAACCAAGCATGTATGCTAAGCTAGGTGAGGGATCCCCCTTGAGTAACCTATCTGTGGTGCCTTCTACTTCAGGGAAGCTGCAGTGTGAGCAGTGACAATATTTCAGGCCACAAATGGCCCATAAGAAACATTAAAGATGTCATAAGCTCCAGAGCAATTGACTTAATGATTTTTCTCTTAAGGAAGAATTGCTGGTAAAATTCATTCCTTAAATGACTGCAACTGACAGATTCCTGAACCACCATTTATTTGAGTTGAATGTGCTAATATAGTTTTTGTATTCACAATTCCTTCCACTCAGTCCATAAACCTAGTCCATAAACCCTAGACCTCTATGGACACTTGGACAGAGCCCGCAGTGTATTTTCTTTCCCAAGTGAGACTGCCATCAGGATGTTCTCTTTCTAGTGAAGAAATAAAAAACACTCCATCACAGACTCAATGCCAGAAGCCTGGGCATTAGTAACTTTGGTTTCAGTGAGAAAAGAAATCAGTTTAAAGGCCTTGAAATGGAAGCTTTTAAATTATGTTTCTTGCCATGAACTTAAATGAATATGTAAAACAAAATAGTAGAGTGTATCTTTTTGGTTATGACTCTGAAATCTTCCCTATTTTCCTGGCAGAACATTTTAACCACTGTCAGTACATAACCATCCACAAAAATGGAGTCCTTCAACCCCCAGGTTGTGGAGAAAATCCTTTCTGCAGAATCTTTCCATTTGATTCAGCTCCTCACATTGTCTACCGCCAGAGGCTAGTGTACCGCAGAAATCTTATTTACTGCTTACAATAGCTCTTGTAGGGAGGTTGGAGGGTTTGTTATTTCATCTTTACAATGATGTGGGAAATTCAGACCCAGATACCAAACCACAGGTTATAAGGAATCACTAATAGAAATAGGACAGGAGCTTGGGCAGGGAGTTCATCTTGTTATATAACTTGTTAAAAATATTTTTAAAAATTGATGAACTACTTACTGGCTCATTGCTCCCTGACTGAGGTGTTTTGAAATTTTGTTTTAGCTTTTTTCTTTTCTTTTTCTCCTTGAAATAAAATGAATTTGAAACAAAATAAAACAAAAGGAAATACTGGCTTGGTAATATGCACTAATGTATGTATATATTTCATGTGTATATATTCATGAGTACTTTTCTTCAAATTGACACAATTAAACTGACTGGGTGATTTATTTTATACTAGAATTGTCAGTTTATCACTTCCCATGAAAGCTCAAGTTATCTTAGAATACAGTATACATTTCTCATTAGTTCAGCGCCTAATATATTTATTTTATTTGTGCATATTAATTTTGTAATATATTAGGTTTCATTATGGCATTTTTATACATTCATATAACATTTTGGTTATATATTTCCCCTCTGTTACCCTCTCTTAAACCACTCTTCCCTTCCCTCTCACTCCTTTTCTTTTATCTAATAATGATCTCCTTGTACTTTCATGTCATCTTCGTCTGTAGTTTTATTGTACATTCCATATATTATGGGAAATGTGTGATACATGTCTTTATAAGTCTTGCTTATTTTGCTTAACATGATGATCTATAGTTCCAATCATTTTCTTGCAAATGACATGGTTTCAGCAGAGGTGAAGTTGAAGGGCTACTGTTCTAAGCTATCTAAAGAACAAGGCAAATCATATGCAATGTCTGTGTTCTGTGAGAAAGGCAGTGGAGAAATAGCTTCCTTTTTCTTTTCTTTCCTTTTTTGCCACCTTACCTGTATATCATGGATCACAGGCAAGGAATGAACAGTGGAATTTAGGTTGCATCACTTCATTAAAATGGGTTTGGATGGTAGGTATACAGAAGATTGAATTGGGTGGGTCTCATTGCTGTTGCTGCATTTGAGCATAGCTAAAAACTAGATTCTTTGCCAGAGTTGAGAGAAAACTACATAATACTTTTCTAGGTGAAAAGTACACAGAAATGGTATGGCTATATTGACTTTTCAAGGTAGTTCAGGAATGAGTAAACAGTCATTCCATTGGTTCTTTTGAAAGCTACTGGATTTATATTTTAGCAAAACCATGCTCTTCTGGGTTGGTGCATCATCATTCTGTATCAGGAACCCCCTGGGGAACACTAACCTGGGGCAGAGCTGAGATACTTTATTTTGAGACTGTCATACTGCAGGGCACCTTGATTTCTCAGGCACTGCTTCAGTCTCCAAGTTACTGCAGGGCTGCCCAAGCAACTGCTGATTTCTCTGGGGACTTGGTGTCATTACCTAGAGCAGTCAAGCACTGCACTTCTGTGGAAGCATTTGCTTACCACAGCCATGGAGGCTGCTGCTATAACGTACTGGCGCTGATTCTTCATATAGCTTCTAGACTGGCCAGGGAGGTCTCATTACACAGAGGTGTTAATCTTTTTTACTTTCTCTTCTTCTTCCATTCATTAGTTCCCAGGGAAAAGGGAAAAGTCTTTGTATTTTATCTTTTTCAAATACAGTTCAGCATATTACTTGAAAAATAACAGATTCTCAGTAAGTGTGTATTCTCAGTAAATATATATTCTTCTAACATATTTAATTTTGGGGACCAAAACACAGGCTTTGGAGTTAAGAGCCATCAGTTTGTCCAATCTCTGCGGCTTACAGGTAATATGATTTTCTCAAGTTACTTCACCTCTCCAAACTTCCATTTTCTTACCTTTAAAATGGGACTTGCTTCAAGAAAGGATGTGGTATATCCTATCATGGCAAACAGCAAGGGTTCAAAAAAAGTAAGTGATAGGTTTTTCCTTGGTGTGGTAGAAAAGCAAGAGTAAAGAAAAACAAAAAGAAAGAAACAAAGAAATAAAAAGGCTTTTATTGCGAGCAAGGGACGGCTGCAATAGTGCAAGATTCCCTGGGGTAGATAAAGAAGCCCGCGAGCTTTTGCTCAATTTGACAGGGGGTGGAGTTTGAAGGGGCGGGCAGAATGACGTTTTGACAGCTGATTGGGGGGAGTGTTGGAGCCCACTGAAAGCAGGAAGTTTCATTTTGAGCTTGGAAGAAGTCAGCGTTGAAGAGAGGCACTGTCCAGCTCCATGTTGAGCAGGTGCCACGCTGAGCCTGGCAGCGCTTTACATGGGAGGTTGGAATCCATCAGTAAGTCCCTTTCTCTTGAAGAATGAAGTGTTGGGCTACTTACAGTGGCGTCAGGCTGGGTCTGCCCCTGAAGGAGTTTCCAGGA
Source organism: Cuniculus paca (assembly GCA_004365215.1). Classification (NCBI taxonomy): domain Eukaryota; kingdom Metazoa; phylum Chordata; class Mammalia; order Rodentia; family Cuniculidae; genus Cuniculus; species Cuniculus paca. Next base: position 17,797 of record RJWT010005994.1, on the reverse strand, counting down.
TCTAGAGAGGTGCTGTCCATAACACAGGGCCCAACTGTGAGGACTCTCCAAGGAGCAATGGGTGGTCCATTGATCTTGGTCCACCATACTACTCTATTGATTACTAGGCTGCACTGGAGGACTTCTCAAGGAGTTTCCAGCAATGCCAAGCAAAGGAAACAAACAGGCCTATGGCAAAGGCTCAGTGTCTGTGTGAAGAAAGAGGTATTTTCAATTACTAAAACCACCAATGCTAGGAGACATGTTAATGGAAATGATGTCAGAGTCTGTTTCCTCAGCCCCCAGCATTCATGCCTCCATCTTTTGGGATCATGCACCTAACTTCCTTTGAGAAACCACTTCCCTTCATTTTTGACTATGTAATTTGAGGGGGACTAGTACTACCCATAGCTCCAAGGTAGAGCTGGGAAAAACATCAAGCCCCTAGACAATCCAAGCAATGGGTTGCTAGGCATCCGGGTTGAAATTGACATTATCCTTCCCAGTATATAAATAAACATGCCACAGTGGTTGAGTAGTTCCTTCTTTCCCATCAAGAAAGTAAGGGCTCCACCTGACCCCAGCTTTGTCTCTTCTTTATTTTCTCATCCTCTCGTGGTCCTTCACCCCAAGAATGTCAAGAGCCACATGGATCGTGGCAATGTATTCTGGGCATAGGAGAAAAAGGCATAAGGCAGCTGTGGAGCTCCAATAAAGACTGTTTGTTTTTTGGGTAGAGTAATGTGAAGTTTTAAATCCTAAGTTACTACTTTAAGGGGAAAGTCTGGATCTGTTGTCACCAAGTAAAACCTGAGAATTAAGAAAGGGAGTTAAGAGGTCAGGAATAGTGGTGAAAGGGAATGTTGTTCCAGTCTTTGAACTGCTTAGTCAAGACATACCCAAAACCTGTATACAACTGGAGTTTTCATTTATGTCAACTAATCAATATGGGTATTTTTCTAATAATACCTCTAGTTAGCTATGTAACATCTGGAAAACACAGCCTCAATTTCCTTACTTGACAAAAGGGGTCTAATTGTAAACCCCACCTATGGTTGAGGTGATGCAGTATGAGACAATATATTTAAAGAACTGTGCTCAGTTAAGTGACATTTGAAATATAAAAATAACTCAGATGTCATACAGAAGTACCATCTAGATATCAGGGCCAATTTTGCTCCTCAGTAAACATTTGGCAATGTCTGGGGACAATTTTGGTTGTCACAACTGAAGGAAAGCTGTTGCTGGCAGTTAATGGATAGAAGCCAGGGATGATGCTACACATCCTATGATACAAAACATGGCCCTATCACCCTACAACGAGGACCTATCCAGTCCTATATATTGCTCCTGCCGAAATTAAGAAACCCAGATCCAGGTGATAACGAGGAAGACGAGTGATGAGCTGAAGGAAGACAGAGATTACAGAGCTCATCAGATGCAAATTTGAGACTCAGTTTTAAGGTTTATGGCAACACAACGAATAGAGGATGAATGCATGACACTGGCCTCAACTGCTCCCTGCTGCTTTAAATACTGTAAGGTAAAGCACAGGTTTTTTGTTGTTATTGTTTGTTTGTGGCTGTACTGGGAATTGAACCTAGGGTCTTGGCACTAAGCTACATCCCCCAACTCTTTTTTTGAGATTAGGTCTCAATAAGTTAATAAGGTTGGGCTTGGATTTTCAATCCTCTCACCTCAGCCTCCCAGAGTGCTGAGATTACGGGCATGTGTCACCTGCTCAACTGGAATAAAACGTCTTCATTCCACTGAGCAGTACTGACCTCCTCTAGGTTATACATCGCCTCATATTCTTTTCACATGTATGTCTACATCCTGAGAGCGTTTGCTCATCCTGTCATGGTTAGCAAACTGAATCTTGCCTCGTTCACTCTAACAGATAGCCCCAGGTATAACAGAGAGTAAAAGGTATGATAGTCTTATAAGTCATTTCCTAGCTTTTTGTCTCCATGTTAAGTATCATGAATTTGAAGCATACTTCCAGATTTGGACAGTAAATGTTGCTTTTCTTATGAAGCTTCTTAGCATCAAAAGGTGAAAGTGACATCAGTGTCATGTACCCATCTCCCAGACTTGAGTTATTAAGAGTAACCTTACTGGAAACTCCTATAGGCCACCCATCTCTGTGGTGTGGAAGAACCCAATCACCTTTAGGGTAAGGTGGGGATGAGGAAAGGAACATACTTAACAGCAAAGCTTCTTGGCATTAATGTTGAAGATGTGCCATATCTTCTGCTTTCACAGTGGGGAATAAGCTGGGTGGAGGAGAATGTTCACGCCAGGACCAGTTTAATGACTAGCCTTTTCTCTGTTCCTCCACTGACTTAATCAGCTTCCCTAAAGGACATATAGATGTGTGTAAGTGCATGTGTATCTTCTGGCAGCTTTAATTATCACTACTCATTACCCTTCCTTCCACTCATTGTAATCGTCTCTGTGATTGTGCTTACCAGCTTATTTTAAAACAGTTCAGCAATTCTTTTCTCTGTTCTATTGGTGAAATGTTTTAAAAGAGTCTTTTTATTGTCCCTATTTTAATAGTTTTGATTTGCTACCTGCTGAGACTGCTTTGGTCTTAATCATTACATTTTAAAAGACAGCTGTTAGAAGATTCTTTGACTGCACAAATAACATCTGAACTAAAAATGAAACAAACTCTTTATTCTCTATGCTTAGGTAATAAAAATAGTAGTAGTAGTGACAGTAATAGCATCAGCTAACATTTGAAAGCACTGTGCTAGCAGATAGTATGTTTTCCTTTAAGTCTCATATCATCCCAATGAGCTAGGTAATACAATGTCATTTACTTCTACTTTGTAGAAAAAGAAACCGAGTCCTTCAGAGCTGAAGTGACTTGCCTGGGGTCATTGTCAATGGTGCCTAACAAATGTTGGAGGGGATATAGAAAAAGGGGAACTCATATGACTTCCACAAAGTTTTAGTGAAAGACAGCTATAATTGTTCATTTACGTATTGACTATGCCTGCTTTTGTATTACAATTGCAGAGCGGCTGATTCAGAGATTGTATGACCCACAAAGAACCAAATACGGCTGATTCAGAGATTATATGACCCAGAAAGAACCAAATAAGTAATGTGCAAGTTGTAGTAAAAACTGAAAATGTAGAGCTCTTTATTAAAAATGTATTAATAATTTTAATAGAGTGCCAGCACAATATTAAACTAGATACGGTACAGATATATGCCCACAAAGCTCACCTTACCTACAAAACCTAAAATATTTATTATCTATCCATTTGTAGGACAAATTTAAATGTAAATGCCAAATCTGCCATACCGTATTCAAATATTTTCCTTGTGTACAATTCTCTATTTTAATTATTTTGGTTTTGTTATTTTCCTATGCAATAGAATCTTTAGTTTCTTTCAATGAACACCCTCCCAAAGGTAAGAGAGTTAAATTTATTTTCTGTTAGTTCCTTTTAATGATTATAATTTCTTATTTTTAATTTATTCATAGCATTAATTCAAATGTGTAACACTAAAAGTTATATGTAAATCTTTTAAAATTGATAATCACAAATGCACAAATGTAATTATAATCACTTTCTTTATTCATTGCTCCATAATGCCTACCTTCTCATAAATTAATTTCTTACATAGATGGGTCAAATCATTGACTTCATATTTGATTTGAATTTTTATTCTTTAGCTCAGTGGTTTTCAACCAGGAGACAATGTGCTGCCTGGGGCATATTTTCAGTTATCACAACAAAAAGAGAGGTTGGCACTGAGAGGGACAGGCCAGGGATGCTGCTAACATTTCCGAAGACAAGGTAGCCCCCATACAAAAGAATCACCTGGCTTAAAATGTCAGTAGTGCTCATACTGACAAACAGTTTTAGCTGTGAGTTTTATTCGTAGATTTTTTTTAAGTCCTTTGAATTTAAGGCCAGCATTCTTATTTTTGATTCTTTTCAAAACACAATTAGTTCTTATAAATGTTTATATTTTACAAAGGAATTTTAGAATAGCTTCTGCAAGAAATAAAAGTTCCTTTGATATTTTGCCCATAATTGAATTAGTACTACAAATTAGCTTATATTCCTAAATAATTTTCTATTACAGTTCTAGTTGTATGCAAGTCTTAAGAATGTAAGATTTCCAGTCAATTTTTTTGTTTTTCTTAAGTATTTAATGCTTCTTGTTTTAAAATAGGTGATCATTATTATTAAATGACCATTTCTGAATATTATGTTTTATTTTGAACAAGTTTATTAAAACTTGCAACTTGAGAAGAATTTGGCTCCTTTGGTTTTTCAAGCCAAATGGAAATATAATTTGTAGATTCCAGTGTTTATTTTGATTTAGTTTTCACAGCATAGACTTGCTAAATGAATTTTAATAAATAATGTAGTAGAACTAAAAGCATACCTTTTCCAGTTAAGCAAGATGTTCTTGATTCAGCATATTTGTCATTAATTTAAATTAATAATAATCAATTTGTATTAAGTTTCCATATAAAAAGTTAAGCTGTGCATCATTGTTTTAAAATAGCTATTACTGGCCTTTTGATTTCATTACTCAGTACATTCACATGAGTGTACATAAGAGTGTACACATAGAAACACATACTATGTGCTGATTAGAATAGGTTGGCAGTGCAATGACATGCTTAATCTCTTTGAGTGCAAAAAGTTATTCACAAGCCATCAAGGTTAAAGAGTGCCTACATAGCAGCTCAATCTGTAATTTTCCCCAGCATCCTTGCAGTATACATGATTGATTCTTGAAGAATAGACTTAAACAAAAGTATTTGTGACCTAATCCTCAGCCCTTCTGTGACAGCAATCCCTAAACCCTTTTTTTCCCCCAGAATCTACTTTGACACTTCATCCATCTCTTTAGGGATTTCTCTGGAAGCCTTATAGGGCAGTCAAGAGTGACTGAACTACAAATTCTCTTTAGAGATCAAGACTCCAGACAAGCACTGCTCCTCTAACTGACCCATATTTCTGGTTTTCTTTATGAGTACTAGGAGTCAGAAGTGTGCACTACAAGATACAATACTGGTGAAATAAATTATTGAATTCAAACTATCACATTCTTTTTACCCCAATATTGAACTTTCAATAAATAACATTAACAGTGTGAGATTTGCATTTGAGGTGTTTATGATTTAATTAACTTTCCATCTGTCTTTTTTTTTACAGTATATTTCCCTTCTTAGGTACACTTAGCCTTAGCATCAGATTGACAACATAAAGAAATGGAAGGACTGTGGAAATTAATTTCAATCCAAATGATAGTAGGTAGGAACTGATAAAGTGTGTTGTATGTACAAAATGCTAAAATATATACCTAAGGCTCAGGTATTCATAGGTTTTCCTGTGATTGTTCTAAGTGATGGACATAAAGGCATACAGTGATCATCTACAAATCATGTTTTAAAATTCCAAAAGCTGACAATGGAAAGTGATCAGAAGGTAATATCTGTTCACAAATTTTATATGTTTCTGAATATTTACTATTTTAATATTAACCATAGGTTTTCTACAATAGGCATGTGTATATGATTTAAACACATTCCTCATTTTGATTTTACTGCTGTGCCTTTTAAATGTCTACTAGTAAAAATTATATCTCCTGCGAGGTACATATTTATTAAAAATATTTAAGTTAGCTTGATTTGTTCAAGTAAGCTCTTGGTTTGGTAATCAACTTTAATCTAATGTTTAAAGGTTTAAAAAGTATATAAAATAGCTGAACCATTAAAAAATTCTGGAAAACTGTAGAAGAAAGGTAAGATAGCTTTAGAGGAGTGATCAGTAGACAATGAGTTAGTAACAAAACCCACTGTGACTGCAGTAGGCAATGAATTGTGAATCAATAAAGAAAAGGAACTGAAAATCCCCTACTGCAAAACAAATAGCACTACCAGGTACAAATACTTAACAAGCCATTGTCAACAAAGGAGAAAAATACACGGGAAATGTATTAAAACATACAACACCATTGCGCACTTGTATGCAGTCCTAATGTTACACTTTCTCTTATTCCTTCTGCTGCAGATATGTCTGTCACATTCAATGGATGCGGTTACCCATATATTTTTGCTTTACAATGATTCTTGATACTCAATTACAAGGATTACAATTGTGGGATACAATTTGGAAATATCTGGGTATACAATTTGAAACCTGTAGTTATGTACTCATAATATTATATGGTTTTCAGAGTTTGTTGAACTCATTAACTGTTTTTTATCAGTAGTATATATTTGCAGTACATAATAATTATATTCTTCTTGGTACATATACAAATCACAACTTGATCATTTCTACTCCCACTCTACCCAGACTCCTTAACTCTTGTAACTTAGAAGAATTAGGTTAATAATTATACTTACCATAAAATAAAATAACTTTAACAATTTTTACTGTAGCCTCCTAAAATGATTAATACTTCTGTAGATATATTTAACATTCTAAATTAATACTACTAGATTTCAAGGGACAGAGAAGATGTCTCAAAAATAGTACAATGTAAAAGCTAAGAACAAAGGATACGGTGTTACACAACTTGAATTTGAATCCTCAGTTCGCCATTAGGTTTGTACCACTGGGCAACTTAATTCATTTCTCTGTGTTTCAGTTTCATCATCTATAAAATGGAGATAATAAAATCTTATTCCATTCTATTAGCTTATTCCAAGAATTAACCCAAGCTAATTTATGTAAAATGCTTAGCAAGTGTATGACACAGTAAATATTAGCTGTTAGTTATTATCATTTGTAAATGAAAGATCCAATTTCAGTTTAGATTATAAGAAGAAAGTGACTCTTCTGTCAAAAAGACTAATATTTTTCCAGCACATGAACATATTAATAATGAATCTCCCTAAACAAAGTCAGGAAAGGACAGAGCTGTTACCTCAGCAACCCAGCTTCAGAGTTAAGAAAGTGAGTCAAACGAGTAGAATTCAGATTTGTTACTCAGATGGACACAAGCAAGTATTCAGCCCATTCATACACTACTCTTAGTCCAAAGACTATAAGGAATACCCCTGTACTTGAGCAAGTTAGGTTTGTATTGTTGTGGCAGGAAATAATGGACACCATAGGTAAATGGCATAGAATCACAGGAAAAGGGTGTTAGAAAAGACTTACAAGTTTGGGCTATAATTGAGTGATGTAAGAAGAGTCTGGATTAGCTGCTTTCAAAAAGAGATAACATTATAATTGATTATTTTAACAAGTATTATTAAAGTACAGGGCAGATGGATGTAGTGTTATGGTTTAGATATAATATATCCCTCAAAATCTTGTAAGTGATACAATCAATAGGTGGAACTTTTGGAAGATGATTGGAATTTTAGGGCATTAAAATCATCAGTGGGTTAATTGTTGAATTCCTAGCTGGCTGTGCTGTTTGGAGGTGGGGCCCGGTCAAAAGAAGAAGATCTCTGGGATTGTGACCTGAAAAGATGTACTTTTATCCCAAGCTCCATCCTCCTTTCTCTGCTTCTTGGCTTTCATTGATTGAGCACATTTTCTTCTCCCATACCCTTCTGCCCTGCTTTTCTTCCTTGGAGCCAACCAACCACGGACTGAATCCTTTGAAATGTGAGTCAAAATAAAACTCTCTTCCTTTCAGTTGTGGGTGTCAGGTATTTTGTTCCAGTTATAGGAAAGTAACCGATATAAGCAGTAATAAGTAAAGAAACAGTGATCTCTCCAGTTAGCTAAGAGAAAGGAAAATTGATATCCTGTGGCTTGGAAAATGTTCGTGTTTTGTCTGTGTTCAGACGTAAATACAGATGGTCTTGCTTTTCTCTTTGGATGATGGTGTTTATGAAATTGTACATGTTCAACAGGAGAATGTCCAGTTGATAGCAGTAGGCCAGCTCCTGAGTGCCAGGGGCTACTTTTCTTTTTCATTCCATCTTAATTAATCTTATTTCTGACTGGGTGAATGACTCCTCTGAAATCCCAAATCTTATCTTTTCAGAATATTACAGTGAGAATTGTAGGCTTTAAATGCTTTTCTGTCATTAGTAACAAAAATGAACAACAGAAATATATAAATTTTATCGTATTCAAATTATGCAAGACCAGTTTTGGGGAAAACTGATTGGAGATGATGAGTACTCTTATAGTCAAAACCCATTACAAAGAATGAGGGAAAGAAAGGTAATAAAGAAGGAAGGAAGTGAGGGAGATAAAGAGGAATGGAAGGAAGAAAGGAAGAAATCTAGGTGAGGTGTCTACCTCCTTCTGAGGACTCAGGAGAGTACATTGGGAAAGGGGATGCACTGATGTATTGTCCAGAGTGTTCATAATCACTGATTACTTCCTACAAACCCCACAAAGCCCATAGACTCCTGAGCCTTCTGAGTTCCCCATATTAAGAATGTATAGTCCTCCGATTGTTTGTGCCATTGTCTACACATGTCCTTGTGTTCTATCACAAGATCCCTGCAGTGCTCTGAAGAAATAGCCTGGGTAATATCAATTTCTGTGAAGGGGATACCTCCCTAATCTCTCACTTTCCTAAGCCAGATGTGCTTTGGCTTACAGCAGAGTGTCATTGTCTTTGATTGAAGCACTAACCATTGTGTGTGGTGTTGGGAAAGCAAGAGTTGATGCTTATAATTTAAAACAATCATCAGGATATAGAAAATGTACAATATATTTGGTTTTATACTTCTAGAGCTAATCTGAAGTAAACTAAAGAGGTTATGAAAGCAATTCACATACTTCCAGTAAATATTGCTCACTCTATATTTAAGGCACCATTGTTTCTTGGCTCAAACCTAAAGTAACAGTCACTACATAAACTATCTGTGGGAATCAATGTCAATCTTAAAGACAGAGCAAATGATGAGATCAGCAAGGTGGTGATACAGAAGACGGCTGATGTATATTTTTAAAACTTCTCACTGGAAGTTATATTTGCAGTAATTTCTTAGAGTGACTATCTCAATAGCTGAAAAAATGGACAGATAGCCAGATTCCTTGACATTCATTTGATGTGGCAATCTAATTCTTTCACCAGTAAGAAAACTGCACTGTCAACTGTTCTAAATATGTTGCAGGTTTTATACCCTATGTATTTCCATGTTTTGGGTCAAATATCAGTAGCTAATTTGGTCAATCCTATTTTTCTGGTATATAGAAAATAGAAAGGATGTGTTTAGGGAAAAATGCACAGATTGTTGAGCTGTGAAATACCCACACAGCAAACATAACAACTGGTCAGAAAAAATTCACAAAGGAAAAAAAGTTTGCCTCTTTAGATACCATAAATGTCACACTTAATTTTGTTTTACAGGAATCTTTGTAGAGAAACTTGCAGTTTAGTCTTTATAGATAGACTGCAAAAACACTTGAGTTCTTAAACTTTCATGTGTCAGAATCACCTGGTGGTCTTGTTAGAACACTAGTTATGGAGCCCTACTCGCAGACTTTCTGATTCCTTAAGTCTGGAGCGGGCAGTGAGAATCTGCCTCTTTCAACAAGTTTTTAAGTGATTTTGATCCTGCTTGTCAGGGACCCTTCTTTGAGAGCCACAGATGTATACTTTTTTTATAAATTTGACCTCTCCAAGAGCAAGTCTCTTTCCTTGTCCAATACTCTTCAAAAGTGTTCAATAAATGGTTATTAGTGATTGAAAGAGGAAACTGAGGCACAGAGGAACTAAATGGTATGCCCAAGTTAGGTGCCTCATACACCCAGTCCTTTTTAGGCTGGGCAAAGGAAGAGCCACTAAAAGAGGTGGTCCTATTTTGCAAATGCAAAAGGTACCAAATTGAGTTTATGACTAATTAGAATTTGTGTGGACATTTAGAATACCTCTCCAAACGCTTCATTCAAAATTTTCTATTTCATTTTTCTGACTGCTGTGGAAAAACTACTTAGTAGAATTACCTTTATAAATGTATTAATTCATTCTATCCTAAGGATATTGTACTCAGTGATTTAACAAAACTATTTGAACTAATAACAGACACACATTTACTGAGACTAAGCAAATTTTCCAGCAGAGACATACTTAGCCACTTGGAACAAATGAAGACTGAGATACAAAGATTAAAAAATAGCTGTAATGTCTAAAGAGGATAGAGTGTTTACAAAAAGATAGCATAAATTGACTAAGCACAAATGGTACTGACAAAGTAGAAAACTACAAGACAGTAGAAAACCCACCAGAAGTATTGCCAGGAAATTCTAAGCCAGTGAAAAATGCTCAGTTTGGAAAGGCATTCTCCATGTGTCTCCTACAGGTTCTTAATCAGTATGGGGGAATCATATGCTTACAGAGCATTGGTTCTATCCAGTGGAATCAAGTTATAATTGTTCAGTCATTTCCAAACTGTCAATGAAATAGACAGTGCATGCCATCTTTAAAAATCCTAAATCTGTCCCACAGACAAAAATTAAAATCTCTACAATCTACAAGGACTGATATAAGTGAGTGAAATTGGGAGAACATAAGAGGCATTAGGTAGCAATGGGACTTGCTAAGAACATATGCTTCTTTTAAAGGGGAAGCTGTATCCCAGCTTTAGGAGGTTTGCTCTATCTGATGTCATCCCAAAGCTTCCACGTATTCCATTTTTTTCCTTGTTTATTTTTTAAATTTTATTTTAAAGAAAAAAAACAGAAAAATCAAGAAGCAAACAAATAAAAAACAACAATAGCAAGACAGTAACAACAACCACAAATCAGTAGGGATGTAGGATTTCAAACCAAGATGACAGGAATTTAATAATGGTTATTATATTGCATATTGTTATCTTCAGAATAGTCGTGCGGGTTACCAGATAGAGGCATGCAAAGTTGATCAAACAATATAATTTCCCTTTGAGCAGTTTCTTTCCCTTTTACAATATCTACTGTAACTTTTGGACCTTATTTACTCTTTCAGTTTCTTACACTAGCGAGATAATATGGAGTTTACACATGCAAGTCTGATTTATTTCACTTATGAGTATGGTTTAACATATTCTAATTTTTAAGAGGTATAAGTATAACAGAAGATGCCCACGCCAGCCAGTATACTTCAGTTTGTTAGTTGCCCTAGTAATAGTTCCAGTTCCAGTTCATTACTTTTGTTTCTTAGAAACGGCTGGTCACTGTGATGCATAGTGTAAGAACCAATCCCCAAATGACGAGTTATTCTGCTTCTGTGCTTCCTACTTGCTTATCCCATATAAACCCTACACCACCAGAGATCAGGGTTTGACATTTTGAGGGACAATTGATCCCCTGTAGTGCCCGTTCAATATTAAATAAACATGCCCCCAAATCCTGGGTGTCATTTCAGTGTTTCAGCTTGTCTTTGCATAAGAACTTGGATTTTCACATGAAATTTTCTATTAAATTCTATGTAACTCAAGCAAAACACACTGTAGGACATCTCACTATCCACTTGGGACTTCTCATTGGGTTCCAGGAAGTTCTTCTCTGGTTCTGTTTTCCTGGTTATCCCCAAATTCATCTAGATATATATTCTGTTCCCCTCTTGAGAAGTATTCCTGTTTTCAAACAGTCTTGCAGGCTCAGAATTCCTGAAGGATCAGGCAATTAGATTATGATTCCATCACTTTGCATGCTGAGATACAGCCCATTAGTTCTAAAGTTGTTACCCATGGTGCTGAGGGTGGCCTTGTGCCATATGCCTGATAAGGGGAGCTGCTGTAAAGGGAAGAAGCCTAGACTTCATTCTTCAGAGCCACCCCCTACTTGCTACTCACACCACAACCTCTGCTCAGGCATCTGGAACAACTTTTGAAAAATGCATTAGGGGTCTAAGAATAAAAGTACTTGACTTAAAAGTTCAGAGTATGGAAAGCTGCCAATGCCATTTGGCTTTGAGAAAAACTGATCCAAAGAATAAAGGGTTGGAAGATATCTCTGCTTGATTCTTCCAATCCAGCTACAACTGAAGAACAAAGGGCAGTTCTTTTTATCTTTCTGCAGGTCAATCTGGACTATTGCTTCTGTTTCCTTCTCTGTCTTTCTCCCTTCCATTGACAATAAAAATAATATATGTAAGTGAGGTTGAGGGTTAGATGTTTACATTTTTCTTTAAAAGTTTATTTATTCGTTCACTGAACCAATGTTTATTGACATCTTACATTTGTCAGACATAAAGCTACAATTTATTGAGACAAACACACAATAAAAAAGCAAACCTAAAAGCAGGATAATTCTTATTGCAAAAAGTACAATCTGGCAAATAATTGAGATAATAGAAACCACAGAGGAGAATACACAAGTATCGATTGCATGTCCTTACTAACAACCTACAAGGGAAATGAATAGATTGTGCCTCTATGGGGGAAAGTTATATTTACACTACATCCTGAGTTGACCATAGAGGGCTTGCGTTGGTGGTCAATTCTATATTCTTAGTGAGGATATCAAAGCCCTAATGATGCGTCAACTCTGCCCAGGCAAGTCCCTGATGCCTGGAAAAAGAATACTCCTAGCTACAACAAAGTACAGTACCTCTAGTTATAGGGAAAAATCTAATTAGCCAATTTATGGCTAGACATTATGTAGTTTAGCAGGAAAACCTACATGTTGTACTCAGAAGATAAACTAAGTCTCCTTTCTATACCTGTTCACGAAGAGACCCTGATGACAAAGGATTAAAATTTAAACAAATGCTTTTCTCCATCCCCACGTCTGTCCCCTTACTGTGGAAGAAGAAAACCATGGGCAATGTGTTCAGGTTACAAAAGACTAGAAAGCACCTAAACAGGGAGCAGAGGGTCCCAGGCTCTAGGAGAAAGTTCAGATTACAAAATAGAACAAACATACTCTTAAAACATCAAAACAGTAGGCATTTTAGGGTACCTCTTCAGATACACTTCCTTGAGAGTCATTTGATACAAAGGACTGTATTCAATAGTGAACGACTGTGAAGTTAATGAGAAGGCTGAAAGCATGGGCTCTGAAGTCACATGTGTGGTGTAGTGTGGTATGATGTGGTGTGGTGTGGTGTGTGTGTGTTGTGTGTATAGCCAAACCTGAAAATGTTCCTTCCCTGAGGATGGATTTAGATATTCATCAATAGTCTCCTATTCTACTTACAAAGTCATAAGTCAGAAAATTATCACCAGAAATCCTGATAGGTCAGTATTTTTAAAATTTTTTCGCCCAATCACTTTTGAGGATTAACCGAGCTCCTATAAATCCTGTGTTTATTGAGATTTTAATGTATACATTTGTCAGAATCCCTAGAGAAATATGTTAATTTGCCCATTCCCCAGTGACTCTCTTACTCCTTCCAGCGATCAGTTGGAATTTTCTATGGGGAGACACAGTATACATCCTTCCTAAGAATTATAGGAAAGAGGAGTCATCATGGCAGACTAGAGGCAACAGCACTCACAAGATGCTTAGAATACATTCGCCAAGATCCGCAGGTACTGAAAAGTGGGATGTGGGGGACAAAACCCCAAACATGGAAAGGTAAATTGGAGAAGCCCACCAGATGAATTCCAGTATCAGGAGTGTTCAGAGAAAGAAGTATGGCAATCTCTTGTTCCTGTCACTGGTTACAGGTCAGATCCGATGTATATACCTTCTTGGGAAAGGATCTAACACCCTGAGGGAAGAAGCTGAGTACAAAAGTGGCAGCCAGGCTGCTGCAGTCAGCACCTGTCCTACCAGTTACCGCCCAGTGTCCACCTAGCCATCTGTCTTAAGACAGCCTGGCAAATGAGATATTCACAGAAGGACAAGAACTCAACAACAATAATAACAGCAACTTACAGGGAAATTTTCTTAATGAACACAGATGCAAGAGGTCTCAACAAGATACTTGAAAACAGAATGCAATTAATTGTTAAAAAGATCACACATCATGATTTTGGATCCCAGAGATCTAAGGATGTTTCAACACTCATAAATCAATAAATGTAATACACCACTTAAACAGAAGTAAGGACAAAAATCATGCAATCATCTTAATAAGAGGAGAAAAAGCCTTTAATAAAATCCAAAATTAATTCACGAATTTAAAAACTCTGACAAAAATAGGTATAGAAATATCTTACCTCAAACTGATAAAAGTTATGTACCAGAAACCCAGGCAACACCATATTAATGGGGAAAATCTGAAACCACTGCTTCTCAAATTAGGAACAAGACAAGGGTGTTCACTCTCATCATACTATTTAATAAAGTACTTGAAATTTTACCAGAGCAGTCAGGCAAGACAAAAAAATAAAAAGGGATATGAATAGGAAAGGGAAAAGTCAAACTATTTTTATTTTAAGGTGATGTGATTCTTTACATAAAAGTTCCAACTACCTCCACCAGAAGATTCTTAAAACTACTAAACAAATTCAGCAAAGTGGAAGGATACAAAATCAACACACTAAACAATTAATAACATCCCTGTATATAAGCATGAACCCACTGTTAAGTAAATCAGAGAAACAATCCCATTCACAGTGGCTTCAAAAAATAATTAAATATCTATGAACTAATTTAACTAAAGAATTGAATGACCTGTATAACAAAAAATATAGTACTCTGAAAACAAACAAGATTAAAGAGGACATAACTCAAGGTAACCCTCCTGTCTCACCCTCCTGAATGCTGGAATTACAGAATACACAACCATGCCTAGCTAAAGAGGACATTAGAAAAGGGCAAATTTGAGACATTTGTAGGAAAATAGATGCACCTGAAAAATATAATGTTGAGTGAAATAAATCAGAGACACAAGCTTAAATATTGGGTAGTATCTCTCATTTGAGTAAGGCAAGATATAAACAAATAGCATAATAAAAAATAGAAAGAGACAAGGAAATAGATTTCTTGCAAATGGAAAGGGATCCAAGAGAATGAGGGCAAGGGGAGAAGGGGAATAGAAGGGGAAATAAATAGAAATAGAGATATGCCATGCACAAGAACCTACATGGAAATATCATATATCATAAACATAAACTAAGATTAATAATATCAATGAGAAAGGGAACTTAGTGGAAGAGGAAGGTAGGTGGATGGAAAGGAGAAGGTGATTAGATAAAGAAACAAGCTGTATTAAGTATATGTACTCACACCCCAAGATGTTTATAAACATGTACCGGAAACCTGTACTAATAAAAACATTTTTTTAAAGAAAATAGAAAGGCATCCTCTGTTTCTGGGTAGGCAGAGCGAATATTGTCAAAGTGACCATAGCACTAATTCTCCAAGATGAATGTAATTATTATGTATCACAAATATATACTATTAATAAAAAGAGTTACAGTGGAGATTATGACACCTAAACCCAGATTAAGTAGGCAACAACTCCTTACCTTAGTGAACCTTATGCTTGTCTGGGCCTGTGGATTTCACACAGGACACTCACATGTCAGTGACCGGCAGAACTCAAATGTGGCACCATATCAGTGACTGGAATGGGGCCTACTACAAAAATACTGCAATAAATATGTACTTAATAAATGATGGTTAAGTAAAATCTGATTGAACATCGTTAAGATCACAGGCCTGTCCAAGACATGGTAAGTTTTTTAAGTGACGGTATTTGTCATGTTTGAAGAGAATTGTCACTGGGAACTTAATAAACATCAAAGAAAAAGATGAACACTGTATAAAACAAAACACTTAAGTGCATATAGGCCCCCAAATAACCACAATTACTTTTAGGTAAATATCTCATACTATTGGTTATTTTCCTATCGTCCTGTAGATGACAAACTAATATCCATGATTCATTTCTTAGAAACATCCATTTTTCTAGCATTAACAATATCTTGGCTTTGCAAACTGATATTTCTCAAAAACATCTGTCATATGAGCTCTTCTAAAATAATATTCTCAAAATAAGATCACATGCCAACTACATTTAACATCAGGTGGGGGTAATTATTTACAATGTAGGTTCCTAATCAGCCACTTTAAATTCAGTCCGTTAGAGGAGAATCCAGCCTCTACATTAAAATCTCTCTATTGATTATCATACATAATTGAAGTTTTAGCACTACTGCTCTAAGACTTTCAGGGTAGGGAAATGCGTGAAAACATGCATGAAAAGAATTTTGTGAGCATTTATGACTCCATTTCAATCTTACAAATGGGATTTAAAAGTATGGAAAACGTGAGTACCTTAAAACTTACAAAACCAGCTTCAGGCTGATTTCCATTCTTACTGTTTTGTGTTGTTTTTTTTTGCGGCACCGGGGATTGAACTCACGACCTTGCGCTTGCTGGGCAGGCGCTTAGACCACTGAGCTAGATCCCCAGCCCTGTTTTTTGAGACAGGGTCTCACTATGCCATTCAGGCTGGCCTTGAGCTCACTTTGTAGCCCAGGCTGGTCTCGAACTCACAACGATCCGCCTGTCTCAGCCTCCTGAGTGCTGGGATTACAGGCATGAGCCACCACGCCCGGCTTCCATTGTTACTGTTAACAGAAACACACACACACACACACACACACACACTCACTCACAAACAGTCCTTCTTCCAGAAGACAGAATCTAAACTTCAGAACTTCAGAGGCCCTGGTAAAACAGCATTACTAACTTCATGGTTTGTACCGGGCTTGGTTACTGAAGAGAGCACATTTCTCTTATGTAGATGTCTCCAGTTATTAAAAAGTTCCAAAGCTAAATCTGACGTACAGATCTTTTATTTTATGGTCTCAGACATTCCTATTAGCTCCACAAGAGATATTGACCTCTTTGAGAAACTTAGAAGCCAATTCAGTACGTTCAAGGTGCTGAAGGCCCCGTTTTGAGTGGGGTTGTTCTCAAGAAGATGAAAAGCTGCCACGGTAACCAAGCCCTGACAGAAGGGCCTGGCCGTGGCTTTGCTTTCTCAATGCAGAGGGACAGCAGCTGCCAATTCCCAATGACTCTAAACTAGAGCTAATAAAACTCTGCATCCTCAGCTCAGCATGAGCCACGTTTAGGCACTCTGTTTAAGGACTCAGGTAAAAGGCCAAGCTGGGGGTGACTGGGACAGTGCTGACTTAGAATGTGAACCTTCCTTTCTCTATCAAGATGTGATTTTTCACCCCCATCTTAACATACCTGACTTCCTTTATTCACAGTATCATATAAAGTTTTCAAGGGGATAGAAGTTGGGGCAAATGTCTGGTGGGCTTGAGCAGTTGCTACAACCCCATTCATACCACTCTACCTCATGGGCACAAATAGGATAAAAGATTAAATTTATTAGGTTATCAGGCCAACACAGGCTCAATAAGCAAATGGCAGACTTTCTTTTTTAATAATAACAGGGAGAAAATCCTTTTGTACTAGCATAATCCTACTGGAATGGTGAGGACAAATAGGAAATTACGTGAAACTTGCATCACTCAGGAAAACAAGCTTACCTTATTTTTGCACAAAATTTCAACTGGTATTCATCTTTACAGACAACTTAATCAAGCTGATCATAAGAAAATCAAAACAGAACTCTTTCTCAAATGCATTTTCCTGTGTTGATCCTGGTGCAAATATAGGCAAGATATATTGTCATTTGTAAGTGGTAGAAGACATTTACTTTTTAGGGAAAAATCATTTGAAAAGCATATATTTTCAGTACCATAATTTTTTTAAGTTTTGGAGTAAAACTAACTGCTTGATGGACGTATACATACATTATAGAAACAGATATGTGTATTTGCTATTTTGTGCAAGTCTGTATTTTTTCTTCCAATAATATTTGATCCACATAACATATTCAAGTCTATTTTCTTATTTCATAGACTAATAAATTTTTGAAACTAAAAAGAAATCTTAGTGTTCAATCTGTACATTTTACATGTGGCCAAAGTGAAATCAAAACGTTTTAAAGTGGT